>CAWUDS030007315.1:0-21704 GCA_963859935.3 Lathyrus sativus
ATCATGGGTCTAGAAGAAGCAATTGATTTGAGAATCAAGAACCTAGACGTATATGGTGACTCGGCGCTTGTGATCAACCAGATTAAAGGGGAGTGGGAGACTCGTCAATCGAATTTGGTGCCGTACATGAACTATGCCAGAAGTCTACTTCCGGTTCTTTGATCGAGTGGAACTCCATCACGTGCCCAGAGCAGAAAATCAGATGGCTGATGCCTTAGCCACGTTGGCTTCAATGTATAAAGTCAATTTTTGGAATGAAGCTCAAGAATTGTCCTTTCTCGTCTTGATAGACCTGTATTTGTCTTTGCGATCGAGGAAGCCGCCGATGGCAAGCCATGGTTCCATGATATCCAGACCTTCCTTATGACTAAGGAGTATCCTGCGGGCGCGTCAACCCAGGATAAGAAGACTCTGAGGAGGCTGTCTGGAATTTTTATCTCAATCCTGATGGAGTTTTGTATAAAAGAAACCACGATCTCGTGCTACTCAGATGTGTAGATGAGAAAGAGGCGAGTATGCTCATGGAAGAAGTCCATGAAGGCACATTTGGTACGCACGCCGGCGGGCATGCTATGACAAGAAAGATCCTGAGGGCAGGATATTACTGGATGACGATGGAATCAGATTGCTTTAAATTCGCGAAAGAGATGTCATAAATGCCAGATTTATGCTGATAAAGTTCACGTGCCGCCGTGCCCGTTAAATGTCATTCTCCATGTGGGGCATCGACAGGATAGGCAAGATCGAGCCCACTGCATCTAAAGGTCATCACTCATTCTGGTAGCTATCGACTACTTCACCAAGTGGGTGGAGGCAGCCTCATATGCTAATGTGACCAAATAGGTGGTGGCTAAGTTCATAAAGAGGGATATCATTTGTCGTTACGGAACTCCCGAGCGGATCATTCTGATAATGGTTCGAATCTGAATAACAAGATGATGAAAGGAGCTTTGCCAGAGTTTCAAGATTGAACACCACAACTCATATCCTTACCGCCGAAGATGAATGGCGCCGTTGAAGCGGCCAATAAGAACATCAAGAAGATTGTTCAGAAGATGGTTGTGACCATACAAGGATTGGCACGAGATGCTGCCATTTGCATTGCACGGTTATCGTACAACGGTACGTACGTCAACCGGGGCAACTCCTTTCTCCTTAGTGTACGGTATGGAAGTTGTCCTACCGTTAGAAGTGGAGATCCCTTCTTTGCGAGTTTTGGTTGATGTGAAACTCGACGAGGCAGAATGGATTAAGAACCGACTGAACCAACTCAGCCTGATGGACGAGAAGAGATTAGCATCGATTGTGCATGGTCGTCTGTACCAAAGCCGAATGAAGAAAGCTTATGATAAGAAGGTGCGTCCTAGAAGCTTTCAGACGGGTGATCTCGTCCTGAAGAGATTCTTCCTCCACACTCCGATCACCGGGGCAAGTGGACTCCCAATTACGAAGGTCCGTACGTTGTCAACAAGGTCTTCTCGGGAGGAGCTTTGTTGTTATCCACGATGGATGGTGAAGATTTTGCATCCCCAGTGAACGCGGACGCAGTTAAAAAATACTTTGCTTAAAGAATGACCCGCTGGAAAGAAAAAGAATATCCAGGCAAAAATGGGGCATCCTGGCGAACCATAAAAAAGAAAAAGGTTCGGGAAAAAATTAGGGATATAATGAAAGAATGTACACCCGCAAGGTCGAAAACCAGGATGGGCGACTTTGGCAAAAAGGGTATCCCGGTGAATCGAAACCCGAAAGGGGCGATCAGAAAAAGTTAGGGATTTGAAAAAGCATATGACTGCGTTCCGCATATGGACTTTCATTGTTTAGTGGTTTGGAAGACCTGAGGGCGTTATCTGAATCAATCTCTTCTGAAGCTGAAGCGTCGGAGAAGTATCGAAGTCGAGTGGGTCATAGAGGGATCAACTCATGGTGTTCGTCTACGCCTCGTTGCCGACATTTGTATATACTGATGTATATTTATGTTTTATTTTCGCGCGCTTCCTCATTCTAGGAGCTTGCATCCGTTGTAAAACATTTTTACCCATTCAGGGGTTCGTTATCAATAAAATGTATACTATTCAACAATTTTGTTTGTCTGTTTAGCATTTATCTGTTTTGTTTGCGAAAAAGAACGCGATGTTTTGACAAAATGCGCATACATAAATTTACTGGCCTAGGCCACTGATTGTTGAAACAATGAATTACTTAAACATTGTCACAGGATGATAACCTTGACAGGTCCCTTTGAGAAGGGCATCTTGTCTGTTTGCTTGTGTTGTTACAGGTGTAGCATATTCCAGACGGTACGCCGTACGCGTCCCCAGGCGGGATGATTCCTCCTTCTCCAGCAAAGTTCAGCAGTCTCTCTCCGCAGAGTATGAACGTGAGATCGTAAGCATCGATATGTTCCCCCAAGCAGAGAGGATTCTCTCCCCAGTCGGATGTATCCTGAAGGAACGACATCTCCCCAGCTAAGTCATACCGAAGCGTGACACAATTGATAGTTCAAGACTGAAGTCCCCAGCGGAATTGAGATTCCCCACAGAGTCGTACTCTCCCCTGTAAGCAGGAGGATTCCTTCTTCCCCAAGCCGAGTTTGCAGATCCCGAGAGAGCCGAGTCCTTGGAGAGCAGTTCGGGCCATGATTGGTTTTCCCCAGTAGAGTGTTGAATAGCCGATGTCGTATTTAGTCGTTATCTCCAGGAGGGTTTACCCGTGAAGGCCGTGCAGTTTATTTCCGCGATTGACATTGCTCTCCTCAGCAGGTCCAGGTTCTCGTAGAGCTCCGTTCCCCTGCAGCAGTCAACTGAAGTTCATTTCCCCATGCAGAGTCCGATTGAGATCGGCGTGACCTTTTCTCCACCAGAGTGGTTCTTCCGCCTTGGCAGGAGGACTCTCCCTTCGGCATTTATTTTGCTGACGGGGCCGTAGCATTTTGCATGATTGCATAGCATTCACCCTAAACGCGTAGCATTTCCACCGTGTGGAACATTGCGCCATTGTCAAAGCATATGCATAATAAGCATGAGCTAGGTCGTTACCGTTCTTATTTTGCAGGTGTTCCCCCAACGGAGTCGTTTGCTCAAGATGATTCTTGAATTCTCCCCAGCAAAGTCATTTGCTTAAGATGATTCTTAAAATCCCCGGTGAAGTTGCAAGAGTTGGTTGCTCAAGTTGATGCTTAGAGTCCCCGGCAGAGTGTGCTCAGGATGATTCCTGAAATCGCCGGCAGAGTGTTTGCTCAGGATGATTCCTGAAATCTCCAACAGAGTTATTGGTTCAGGATGATTCTTGAAGTCCCCAACGAAGTTATTGGTTTAAGATGATTCTTGATTTCCTCAGCAGAGTTGAGTCACCCAGAATGATTTCTAGATCCCCGAAGCAGAGTTACTTGATAGTTCTCCAGAATCCCCAGCGGAGATGCGTCATCCCCAGCAGGTTGCTGAACAGCGAAGTTGAAACTTCCCCGAAGACTTGATGATTGAAGTCCAGCTGTATTAACGAAGCAATTCTCTCAGCTGATGTGGAGTGCCTAATGGTAGAAGTTGGATATCCCCAATTGGTTCATGATTGACCAAGAATTCTATTCCCGACTTACGGATGAAGTCCGGCTGATGCCCGAAAGTTTTCTTCGAATTCCCGATGACATGATTAACTTGATTGTTAACCTGATGAGTCCCGAGGAATATTGATGCCTGACGGCATGATCGACCATGTATCACCGGTTACCGTGTGACCAATTCTCCAGCTAGTTGTCGTGCAACTAATATTTCAGTTTTCGAAGATTTGTTCCCATCTGAGTACCGTGTACTTGTGTAGTTGGCAAATTTCCGGGTTTGTCGGTATTCAACCGTCTCGCACCTTGATTGGTTGAGAGCCGTTCGCTTCTCACCTAGTCAGGTTCAAGCCGTTTGAATAGGGGCAGCTGTTGCACCCTAAAATTTGACCAACAACTTATTTACCTAGCTTATGTTTCATTTCATTCACATTAGCATTATCATTTGCATTTCACTGACATGTATGCAGGAGATCAAGATGTATGATTACCAATCAAGAGCTACATAAGACTATGAAGCTATCCAAGAAGGTTATTCAAGTGTTCAAGGGTTGATATCTTTGTCAGAGAAGTCAGAAGATCCTCAGAGAGAGTGGTTGAAACCAAGGTGGTGTGCCTCCTAACTTGAGAGTTGTGGGAGCTCCTCAGATGATTCTGAAGCTATGAGGATGGACTTGAATCTTTGAGAAAGCTTATAAGATGTCTTGAAAGCCATCATAAAGCCTAGACAGGTCATTGTGCAAGATTAAGAAGCCTCAGCCATGATTGGTGTGATTAGGGTTTGACTGGGTCAACCCTAGGTCAACTGATGATTTGGTGAGGGTTGAGACCTAATTCGAGAGCCATGTGATCATGAATTGATGCATTGAGATGCTATAAGGATGATTCCAAGGTCAACTCATCATGATTGAAGAGTTTGAGAAGTTTCAAGCTAGGGTTTCTAAGGCTTGACAGTGTAAAATCCCCTAGTTTGACCCCTATCTTCAAGGCAGTTTAGCCCAAGATGTGATTGTCATCTCATCTTTCCCCCAACATGAATGTTGTATATCTTGCTATTAGATTTAATTTTAATACTAGAAGTCCTTGATAGGATTTGTAGAGCTCAAGTTATGACTTTGACAAGTTACAGGTTATCTGAGGTATGTGAATCTGGGGCCTTGAAAGTTACCCAACTTGCATCAAACTTTTGCCCAAGAAGGATGATTCCTATGAACTTTTGGTCAACACGAATGTTGTTCCTTATCCTCTTAGCTTTCTAGAGAGTACTAGAAGTCCTTTATAGTATTTGTAGAACTCAAGTTATGGCTTTGACAAGTCAAGGGCATTTTGGTCATTTGGAGATTACAAGTCATTTCAAGCATAAGGCCATAACTCCTATTTCCAAGCTTCAAATGGAAAAATCTTCAACATAAAACTTGCTTAAAATGATGTTTTAAGGCTAGTAAGGAGGTTATGAGATGTTGGAAAAGCTTGTAGCTCAAAATTGCAAAAATGACCTAAAATGAAGGCATAAGTTAAATGAGTCAAAGTTGGAAATTGATATTTTCAACCTACACATCCAAACCATGGCATGTAATATATCATTTTGACTCTAGAAAACGTTTTAAAGATAATGGTTTAGCCACATTTTTGATTTGAGGTCTAAATCATGGACTTGCTTTGAAAAGCACTTGCTTGCATATTAAGTAACATATGCATAACTTAAAATTGAGGCATGGGCAAGGAACTTGGCAAGCTAAACCCTTCCAAATTGTCACTATGGGAGAAATTGAAGGAGATTGAGATGAATTTCAAGCTGCAAACAGAATTAAGCATAGCATGATAAGTGATTCAAAATCTCATGACATGAGATGTGTAAAATCTCATTAGAAGGATCTAGAGGGTTCTAGATCATCCAAACTCCATCTATATATTGAGTAGAATGAATCCATGGCATAGGTTGGTGATCATTGAAGGTTTGAGCATAGTTTGAGAGTGAGTTTTCATAGCTTGCAAGTGCAATCGGTTTCATCAATTTCCTCCATTTCCTTCCATTTTCTTGATTGATTCTTCTTCCATGAGCATCAAGGATTGATTCCAGATCATTTCCAAGAATAATTGGTGGCTAGATCTTGTGGGAGCAAGTGGTTTTCAACACCTGCAACTCAGCATCGTGTTTCAAGATTGAAGCACTTTCCATTGAATCTTTTGCATACAGAAGCAAGGAGGAGGTTCAGTGATCGTGTACAGAAGGTTTGAGAGCTTGAAGTGGAGGATTCGTGCATCTGTTATTTAAGAATTTCCAGGTTGGTAATCTTCTTCCTACAGCTTGATTTATGTAGAATTAGGTTGAATTAGAGTGCTAGATTAGTTGTAGAATGGCCTAGGATGGTTTTCAGATGGTTAATTGTTGAATTAGAAACAAAATAGGAAGATTACCATTTTCGGTTGAGATTGGGAGATGATGATTCTTGGGGTTTCAGAAGAAGCTGATGGTATGATTGAGTTCGTGGCATGATTTGGAGTGTGTTTCATGTTTTGACCTCTTGGATTGGAGGCCTCTAGGAAGAATTAGGGTTGAAGGGGATGATCGGAGCTCCATCGGCGGTGGCCGGAGCTGGGCGCGAAGCTCAGAGCTTTGAAATGGAGAAGATGAAGTTCTCACCATTGGATGAGGGATTGACCATTGACTGGGAGAAGATCCAAGGGCCACGTTTTAACTCTGAGTTGTGAAGGGTTTCTGAAGGAAACGCTGCGTTTCATTAATTCAGGCGTTTGGGCTTAGTGAAATAAATGTTATCCACACCCCCCAGCAAGCCCAACCCATGTTTTGAGCTGAATCTGACTGCTATCCACACCGTGTGTTTGGTTATTTTTATTTGATTTTCATTAAATTTCCATTTAATTCATGATTCTTGAAAAATTCATAACTAATTGAATATTAACCCAATCAAACCCATTCTTTTTGCATATTACTCATGATTGAGTCTATTATTTTTTAGAGAAAAAATATTTTCATTTCATGTAATTTCTGATTTATTTGGAATTTTGTATTTTAATTGATATTAAAATGTTCATGTTTGATACCTATTTTTATGGAATTTTGTTTGATCTCATGGTGATGATTTTGAGCCTGAATTTTTGTGTGTGAGTAGGTTAGACATGTATGATCCCATAGAATTTTTCTCACATTTTCGTGATGAAAATAGGTGTGCTTTCTAGATTAATGTTTAGATGCTTCCTTTTTAAGGTTTTAGGTTGATGCCTTAGAATGTAGAATCTAGTTCTAGGTCCAATTTGATGGTTTGATCTTTGAAACTAATGTGGAAGAGTCATGATTGACCTAGGTTCCCATAGTAAGTTTTGTAAGATTTTACAATTGATTTTAGTATTTTAGTTAGGACTAACTTTAGTACTAGGTTTTAGGTGATCCTAACTTACTAATTCAACTAGTTTAACTCATTTAGTTCCCTTAGATTAGGGTTTGTGCTTGGTTTGCCTTTGGTTGAGATTGAAGACAAGTTGAAGAAAAGAGGAGGATGCTTGAGGTGGCTTGAGGTTGCTTGGAGCTTTGGATTTGCTTGTGCCTGAAGGTGCCTGATGAAGATTAGGAGATAGGACATAGGGAGAGCCCTGTAGTTAGAATGATTTCTTTCACAAACATGGAAAGCATCTTGTGCTTCCATTCCTCCCAATGACTAAAAGTCCTTCTCAGATATTCACATCCCTCCTTTGGAGGGATGAGTGGCTTTATCTAGGAAGTAGAACTTTGAGGGAACCAGTCTCTCATAATGATGAACCCTTACAGGCTTCCTTTGGTTGTCAGTAAGCTGTTTATCATTTCCACTCATCATGGTCAACCAATTATCTTCTGGTT
The DNA here is from genome assembly GCA_963859935.3 of Lathyrus sativus. Taxonomy (NCBI): domain Eukaryota; kingdom Viridiplantae; phylum Streptophyta; class Magnoliopsida; order Fabales; family Fabaceae; genus Lathyrus; species Lathyrus sativus. Next base: position 7,410 of record CAWUDS030007315.1, read on the forward strand.
TGAGTATCTTGAGAGATGTTGAGCTTGAGTTTGAAGATGAAGACTTCATTGAAGAGTGTGGAAGAGGATGATTCATTGAGCATTGCCATTGTAGCTGAAGCTTGAAGGGCTTGGAGAACAAATTGATACTTGAAGACCCAAAGGAGATTGAATGAAGAGCTGAGGCTTGAGAAAGAATTGAAGAATGAAGTTGACACTTCTAAGTGATTAAAGATTACCCTGAGAAGCTGAAGGTTGAAGGTGAAGAAGACCAAGTTGAGACTGGTGAAGCAAAGAGAGCTGAAGCTTGAAGCCTAAGTGGATACTTATGAAGGTGATTGAATTGAGATTGAGTGTGGAGCTGAGGCTTGAGGAATAAAAGATAAGATAAGTTGATACTTACATTGATGATTGAGAATCTGAAGGAGTCAAGTTGACACTTGCAGTTAAGAGTGAAGCCTAAGGGTGGAATGGACTGAAGAGCTGAAGCTTGGAGAAGGAGGATAAGTTGAAACTTATGTTGAAAGGTTGAAACCTGAAGAAGCAAGTTGATACTTGCCAATAAAGATGATAGCCTTGAACGGTGCTTAAAGTCTGAAGACTGAATTGCTGTCAGAAGAGCTGAAGCTTGGAGTAAGAGAGGGGTTGATATGCTTTCTTCTCTTGTCTGTTTTCTTTTCTGTATTGCTGATGTGCCTTGTTTGACTTGCTTGATGCATTAGAATAAGTCCATGCTTAGACTGACTTGAACTAGGAGCATGATTGCACTAGAGGTTGAGTTGCTCCCTCTGCTTGTATTTTTACTGTATGGCTTTGCTTGCGGGTATTCGGTAGAGCCCAGCTCCCTTGCCTATGTGGTTTGTGTTTGCTTGATAGCATTTTATTTCCTCTGTATGATTGCAGTTATTATTGTGATTTGCTTGATAGCATTTTATTCTTTCTGTATGATTACTATTATTCATTCTGGCTTGAGGTTGAGATGAGCTTGTGGAGGCTGTTGCCCCACACACATTTCCTCCCTCACTTGCATTGCATGCATTTTACCATCGTTTACTGTTTACTATTTAAGCTGATGCTTTATCTGTTTCTGTGTATCTCATTGACATGATCCCCTAGGAATCTCACTTCCTTTGATAAGGAAGTGATGATTAGAACTTTAGGTTGAAACCTATGCATGATAACTTCTAGGAGTTCCCTGTTTCAAACTTCAACCATAGGATGAATCCTTGGCATGACAACAGTAGGACTTGATAGTCTCCCCGTAGTTGAGCCTGTTCTCTTCTCATCTCAAAACAGCTTAAGATACAGTAATCATGAATGATTTCTTTCGTACGTTACGAGCCTTAAGCTATCTGAGAAAGGATTGTTGGAGAGCTTCTTTTCAACAGTCTGGATGTTTAGTATGGCACCCTTTGGGTGACATACGACGCATTCACTCTCAGGTCATAGTCTTTAGTGCGATTGAAATTGCAAACACAATAAAAAAAACACTTCTTTCATAAAAGACAGAAAACAAACTGCAAACCTTTTTGCCCCGCGGGACCATAACTCAAAGGAAAGCTTTTCTGAAGAAAAGAGTGTCGTTAAACTTCAGCGCCAACGCCAACAGGCTTTGTCCCTAACTGCTGGAACTGCTGTTTAACCCTACTCGACAAAACAGATGAATCTGAATCCCCGTAATTCGTATTATCCCGAACTACGTAAGCTCTGATCTCTCATACCTGTTGAGAGTACGTAGGCACAATACTGATGTATTGGCGAGCCACCTTCCCCCACCCGTAGTTAGTCGAACTACGTTGACTCTGATTTCTCATTCTCTGATGAGAATACGTAGGCATAAAGCGCGACGCTTGGCCGAGTCATTTTTCTTTTCTGTTTAAGCCAGCCTTGATAGGTAGATAGATAAACCAACTCGTCCAGTAAACACAACGTTGTACCCCAAATTTTGACCCCTTAGATCCTCATTATCATTTTTAGAAGCATGATCATGCATTATCTAACCCTAAATCAATGCAAGTTTATTATTGTCAAGTTACAGATGAATCAGGGTTCTCGCACCGACAAATTCAAAACAATCAAGGAATGATCAACCAATGATTTGGGACAATTCAATCATGGAATGAAATCAAAGACAATATCAAAGTCAAATGGGAAGTCAATTTGAAGAAATCGTTTCAGAATCAAGAACAGTGCAGTCAGGAGGCCCCGATTAGGGTTTTTAACTAGTGGAAAGTCAACTGTGGTTTGACTTTGATGTTGGGAAAGGTTTTAATGGTGGGAGTGAGGTCCATGAAGTTAATATAGGCTATTAAAGACTATTCAAGAAGTGTCAAAGTCCCAGGATGTCCAGAATATCAACAGGCGACTCGATCGGCACCGATCGATCGTACGGTTGACCGAAAAGTCAACTCCTCGAATTTTGAGAATTGGAATCCAAGTTGTGAATCAAAGTTGTTCCTTATGTCATAATGTACTTGCATATCAATTTTCATGATCATTGGATCAAAGATGAGAGAGTAATCGAGAAATCGGGAAATTAGGGTTTTGAAAAGGGCTAAACCGTATCTCCTTAACCGCACATCCAATTGAGTTGGTTCTAGTCTCATTTGAAAGCTCTTGACAAGTCCTACAAAAGTCCCATACTAGTCCACAACCAGAAAATGCATACTTTTTGAGATATAAGCAAAAACATTCCTAGAAGGGAAAATAACTTAGAAAATTTCTAAGTCATTTTCACTTTAGAAGCTAAAATCAGCTAAACTTCAAGGGGGTTTTTCACCTAGTTTCAAATAGAATCAAGATTTCTGGCCAACATGAAAGTTTTAGTACTATGTGAGGGCTTTCTAAATTGTACAAGAACATCTCAAGGTGAGTTGTGAGCTGAGAGATACATGTGTTCAAAGTTGGTATTTTGTCATGCTAGTCCCACATTGACCAATATTGCAAAAGCACCTCTATCACTCAAGTGGGCCAATTCTAACTTATCAAACTCATACTATCTGATATATTGAACATACTTAGCATGTTAGAACAGAGAGTTATCATGGAAACATCATGGAATTAAAGTTTGAAGTTTCATTGCCTAAGTTGAAAACTTTGACTTTTTCAAGCATGAGGTGTAAAGCAATTCTGCTCCAGCCACTCTACCAAGCCTCTAGGCTGTGTTTTCTCAGTAAAAACATCATTAAAACTTGCCCATTGGGTTAGGGAGACAGCCAAGAACCAGAAAAAGCAAGGCAAGTGGACAATTGGATGGAAATATCTTAGTTTTCTTCATGGTGAAGCAAGGTTACATAGCAAGCTCCTCACTTCATATTTCTATAAATAGGGACCTCAAACCCCTCATTTGGGACATCAACATCATTCTGAAAACTTGCTAAAAGGAGCCCTCTCATCACACCTCTCTCTCACTTACATTTTGCAAAATCACCAAAGTAGCCAAAATTGCCAAAATTCAGCATTTTGCAATCTTGCTACCACATTGAGCTACACATGTTCCAGCACTCAAATCTTCATCCACACATCCTAGAAATCATATATAGGAGGTGTACAAACACTTAAACCACCCAAAAATTCAAAGATTCCAAAAGTCAACTTTCCATGGAACTTCCTTTGACCAAAGTCCATAAAATACACCAAATCTTGATCCAAACACTTGCTTGAGGTTTTGATTGTTTGAACACCTCAAATATACCATATATCAGCTGTCCAAACCTTCATTTGCCATCAAGAACTCACAAATCTCATTTTTGCATCTCATTTGGATTGTTTCTTAAAGTTCAAGTAAGAGCACAATACCAAAGCTTGGATTTCACTACCTCTGGTTTTCTCAACACTCTTGGCTTGCTCACAAGGAACTTCAACAGGTATGTAGCATCTCTAGCATCTCTTGCTTTATACTTCCATGACTTGGGCATTTTGAGTGATTTTTGTGAATTTTGAGTTATGAAATGTATGATGATTTCAATGATGTTTGTTAATGTTTGGTAAGCATCTTGCCTTTGTTTTACCAATATGCTATATGAATTTAAATGATTGAGATCAAAAGTATAAGGTGGCTATCATAAAGGGTTTAGTGCCAAAAACTGTCATGTGATTAATTTTGAGTAACAAGGCTGTTGACTTCATGGTGGTAATGCTGCCAGAATTAGACCATAGCAGTAGGACAGGGTACTTTTGCATAGCACATTGAAATCATGTTTTCATCATCCCAGCCCATCTCTAAATGGCATTTATGACATGTTTATGTACTCTCTTCTTTGTTTTGAACATAGCACCAAAGAATCACATATGAACACAAACACTTGAAACCACACAGGCCACTCACAATTAGGTTTTTGCATAAAACTTGTTTTCCACCAAAACACACTTCACACACACTTTATAATGACAATTTGGAATGTGTTAGTATGCTCATTTTACACAAAAAATCAATGTATCAAAGTTCACATCTTCATGTGCATCAATGTTTGGGTGACTTGCATATGCTATGCCATTTTTCATGACAGGTGGTCTCCTTGGAATTTCAATGTTTAGATCATCTCATTATCATCCACATGTGCTGTACAAATGATTAAATTGTTTAAATTTGCTTTGGAACTTCATCTGTGCATCATCATGCATGATTGTTCATCATTTTGCAAAATGTCTCATTCTCACATGTCAATTTGGAAATGCTTGTGTATTCTTGCTATCTCATTGTTTCTACAGCTTCATATGACCATATGTGTTGTGTTTGAATGAACCAAAACATTGAAAACAACCTGCACAATGATTTGTTTCACATCATGCTTCACGCACACATAATACACACAAATTGCAATTTGAATGCTACACTTTCATATGTTTGTCCCATATCTGATGTTTTCACCTACACACACTAGATATCACATGTTTAAGATGTCTTGATGGTTGGTACAGCTCCTGAACACCCCAAACTCCAAAATCACTTTGTTATGCATGTGTGTTCTTATGTGTTTTTGCAAACTGAACATGACTTTCATCTATCTAAAACTCCTGGCCATAAACCTGTTCCAGTCTGTTTATATATCATATTTTGGATGTGTATGTGGATTTACTTGGCTTTGAACATGTTTGTATCAAGGTGTCCATGTCATTTTGCAAATCAAAAGCACATAAACACACCAGCTATCGTTTTTTTCACAGGAAAATGAATCTCAGAAAACTAACATCACCATCCTCTTCCTCTCATTTTTCTACCCAAGATCCATATAAAATTTGCCTCGATCCGATGAGCGGTTAGTGAGATACGGTATAAAACGTATTTGGTGTTGATTATGTATTTTGCCCAGCCATGATTCAAAACGAGCCTTGTATACATATTGTTTCCATTTGATTAATGGATGTAACAGCCGCCCCAGCGGTAGGAACATGCGCGCAATTATACCTTTCACCATCATGACCAGGGTTCGATCCGGGTGGAGGTCGAACCCTTTTATTATTTTTCCTATTTTTGTACATAAACTTCAAAAATTCGTAACTCTCTCATTTTTTATCGTTTTTCACCCGTTCTTTTTTCATTGTGTTTATTTTAATGTGTACTTTCATGTCATAATTTTATTTTCCATTTTTGATTATTTTTTCACCACGTTTTATGGTGCGCAATCCGCGCGTCAACGGTACTAACCCTATTTGGTTGCAGATGAAATTTAGAAGGTTTCCTCTTGTGTTTTCTCAGGAAAATTGATTGTTATCATATCTATATATGTTTGTCAACATGTTAGAATTTTTACCTTGAATTATTTTTATATTTATCTCATCTGTCTGTTAACGGTATTCCAGGTGCGAACTGTCGTCACGGTTCTCGTACCAAAACAATTGCTCTGATTGTCATCATTGCTTTCCATCTTTAATCTTTGTATTTAGTTGTCACCATGAATGTTTGAATGATGTTTGTATTTTATTTTATCCCTAAGCGACGGAGCTCGTTAGCTTTCGTCCAGTTGCCGACAATACTGTTCCTCCAAAGGAAGGTCTGTCCACTTGACTGTCAATGTCTTGGACCAAAATCTCTGCTATCCCTTGACTTTGTTAAGTCACCTTAACCCTAGACTAGAAGCCTTTAGACTTTGCTTGAAGTCTAAGAAACCCACCCATACTAGGAGTGTTCTTCAACTAGAACCCTAGGAAAGAGTTCGTCAACTCTGTGTAAGAATCATCGTCATGATTTCTTACTTCCCCCTTTTACAATTTAGTTTAGGGAGTTTTGTCAAACTCCACACAAACATCGTCATGTTTGTTCCCCTTTGAACCTTGATCATCATCAAGTGTTCTTTTCCCTTGTGAGGTGAACTACGATTGCTCTGATTCTATCCTAGTCAGGATACGTAGGCAGAAGGTGCGATACCTTTGCGAGCAAACTTAGAAAACCACTTAGGCCTTTATTTTACTTTTATTCCCAACTCAAACCATAGTGCACAATTCACAAACTTTAGCAATTAATTAAACAAAAGGTTCCTGTAGAGTACTACAGATATTTAGGGTGCTAATACCTTCCCTAGATATAACCAACCCCCGAATCCCCGAATCTCTTAAAAGCGTTGTTGTCACATCGCGCAAAAGGTTCTTTCTTTCTTTAGACCTATCCTTTGGATAAATTAAAGACCGGTTGTAAAAGAAATAAGGTTCAAGTTAATTAATAGCTTGATATCAAATTTTCACTGCAACACACAACAAGCGTGGATCCCGTCGAGTACGACGGACGTGAGGGGTGCTAATACCTTCCCCTTGCGTAACCGACTCCCGAACCCAGACAATGGTTGCGATGACCTTGTCTTACCCTTTTCGTTAGGTTTTTCCGATTGTTTCCTTTCCCGTTCTGAGGGATAAATAACGAAAGGTGGCGACTCTTCTGTTTTGCCAGCACCTTATTTTTGCGGAAGCGACAAATACCAACAAACCCGGAAATTTTCCAACTGCACAAGTACACGGTACTCTGATGGGGACAAATCTTCGGAAACTAAAATAATAGTTGCACGGCAACTAGCTGGAGAAACACTGATCTGAACCTCCATCAGGATGATTCTCTGATTTATCTGATAGCATTGCGTCCTCAAATTATCGAGGGATCACTGGTTGCACGGTAACTGGTGATTTGCCGACCGTACGGGTAAACGGTACTCCGATTGGTAGGAACATCTTCGACACTGAGCATGACAGTTGCACGACAATTCTGCTGGGGAAATGGTCACACGGTAATTGGTGAAGGGTCTAATCTCAAATCTCCATCAGGATGATCATCTGATTTTGCTGTAGATATTCATCCTCAAGTCATCAAAGGATCACTGGTTACACGGTAACTGGCAATGGATGGTTTATCATGCCGTCAGGCATTCTGCGTCGTAGCAGAAGAATTCCTTATCGTCGCCTATGGACTTATCATGTCGCTAGGAACGTCGACATTATCTTTGTCGGACTTCATTAGTAAGTCAATAAGGGATCACCAGTTACTCGGTAACTGGTGAAGGGCTACTCTCAAATCTCCGTCGGGATGATTATCAGTTTTTGCTGCAGCTTCTTCCTCAAGTCATCAAAGGATCACCGGTCATTCGATAACCGGCGAAGCAGAGCTGATATTGCCGTCAGGCATTCTGCGACACTGCAGCAGAAGGATTCCTCGGGACTCATCCAGTCATTAGGAACCTTCTTTAACAATCAAGTTAACCATGCCATCGGGCATTCAAAGAAATTTTCGGGCGTCAGCCGGACTTCGTCAGTAAGTCGGGAATAGAATCCTCGGTCAATCATGAACCAAATAGGGATATCCAAACTTCTTCCATCAGGAAATCCGCATCAGCTGAGAGAACTGCGTTGACATCACAGTTGGACTTCATCAGTAAGTCTTCAAAGGGAATCCTTAATCAATCAGGAACCATTAAGGATACACAATCTTTTGCCGTCAGGCACTCTGCATCAGCTAGGCAAACTGCTTCGAAATTTAGTTGGACTTCGTCTGTAAGTCGGGAATAAAATCCTTAGTCAATCAGGAACCACTAAGGATATACAATCTTTTGCCGTCAGGCACCCTGCGTCAGCTAGGCAAACTGCTTCGACATTGCAGCTAGACTTCATCAGTAAGTTAGGGGTTTTGGCACCGCTGTCGGACTTCAATCATCAAGTCTCCAAGGGAAATTTCAACTTCTCTGTTTAAAACCTGGTGGGGATGACTCATCTTCGCTGGGGATTCTGGAGGACTATCAAGTAACTCTGCTTCGGGGATCCAAAAATCATTCTGGGTGAATCAACTCTGCTGAGGACTTCAAGAATCATCTGGGACAAATAACTCCGCCGAAGACTTCAAGAATCATCCTGAACCAATAACTCTGCTGGAGATTTCAGGAATCATCCTGAGCAAACACTCTGCTGGGGCCTCTAAGCATCCACTTGAGCAACCCTCTCTGGCGACTTCACTGGGGATTTTAAGAATCATCTTAAACAATCAACTTCGCTGGGGAATTCAAGAATCATGTTGAGCAAATCATTCTGCGGAGGAACATCTGCCAAACAAGAACGGTAACAACCTAGCTCATGTTTCGTATGCATATGCTTTGACAATGGCGCAATGCTCCACACGGTGGAAATGCTACGCGTTTTTAAGGTAAATGCTATGCAATCATGCAAAATGCTACGACCTCATCAGCAAAATAAATGCTGAAGGGAGAATCCCCCCGTCAAGAAGAAAGAACCACTCTGGTGGGGAGGAGGAATCATCCTGCCGAGGAGGAGAAGTCACACCAATCTCAATTGGACTCCGCCTGGGGCAATGATCTTCAGACGACTACTGCAAGGGAACAAAGTTCTACGAGAACTTGTACCTGCTCAGCTAGGTATACAAACCACAAATGCTGAGAAAAATGATGTCAATCACAAAAATAAACTGCACGACCTTCGCGGCTAAAACTTTCCTTGAGATAACGACTCCGATGGGGAAATACAACATCAGCTATTCAACACTCTACTAGGGAGAACCAATCATGGCCCGCACGAATTTCAAGGACTCGACTCTCTTAGGGATTTGCCAGCTTGGCTGGGGGTAGCAGGAATCATCCTGCTTACTGGGGAGAGTACAACTCTGTGGGGAATTTCAATTCTCCAGGAGACCTCAATTTGGATTACCAGAAGCTGCATACTTGCGAGTAGTCTTCTACGAGAAGACTGCACTTTGACCCAGTGCTGGGGATGAACATACACTTCAGCGTATGACTCAGCCGGGGAAATGATGATCCTTCAGGATACATCTGATTGGGGAGAATCTTCTCTACTTGGGAGATACATATCAATGCTCTTGGTCATATGTTCAGACTCCGTGGGGAGATGCTGCTACACTTGTTGGGGAAGAAGGAATCATCCTGCTTGGGGACGCATACGGCGTACAGCCTGGAATATGCTATACCTGCAACAACACAAACAAACAGACAAGATACCCTTCTCAAAGGGACCTATCAAGGTTATCATCTTGTGACAATGTTCAAGTAATTCATTGTTTCAACAATCAGTGGCCTAGGCCAGTAAGTTTATGTATGTGCATTTTATCAAAAACATCGGCGTTCTTTTTCGCAAACAAAACAGATAGATGCTAAGCAAACAAACAGAATTGCTGAATAGTATATATTTTATTGATGACGAACCCCTGAATGGGCAAAAATGTTTTACAACAGATGCAAGCTCCTGGAATGAGGAAGCTGCGCAAATATAAAAATATAAATATACATCAGTATATACACAAATGTCGACAATGCGGCATAGACGAACACCATGAGTTGATCCCTCTATGACCCACTTGACGTCGATACTTCTCCGACGCTTCAGCTTCAGAAGAGATTGATTCATATAAATGGCCCTCAGGTCTTCCAAACCACTAAACGATGAAAGTACATACACGAACGCAGTCATTTGCTTTTTCAAATCCCTAACTTTTGCCAGAATCGCCCTTCCGGGTTTTCGATTCACCGGGATACCCTTTTTGCCAAAGTCGCCCTTCCAGGTTTTCGACTTTGCGGGTGTACATTTTTTCATTTATATCCCTAATTTTTGCCCGAACCTTTTTCCTTTTTTATGGTTGTTGCACCCTAAAATTTGCTCAACCTTATTCAATTGGTTTATGTTTCATCATCATTAGCATTTGCATGTAGAGTTATGTACATAGACTAACCATCTGCATAGCATAAGCATAGCAAGTCATTCACCAGGGGACCAATCATTATTTTCATCTCTAGAGGCCTAGCAAGAGGTTATTATCCCAATTCAATCATATTCAAGTCATCAGGAGAGAATTTGAAAGCAAAGAGTTCAGCAGATCAAGCCTTGAGTCCATCTCCTAGCTGAGGGTATCTGAGGACCAACAAGAGGATTGTGAGCTATGAAATGAAGACATGGAGAGCATCTAGACATCTTGAGAGACTTATAAAGTCATTTGGAGAAGAAAACAAGTCATTGATGGAGGCACAAGAGCTACAGTTGAAGACAGTCAACTAGGGTTTCATCTGGGTCAACCCTAGGTCAACCCTAGGTCAATTGACTGACTTAAGAGGGCATTCAAGTCTATTGGAGAGATGTGGGGATCAACATTTGATGTATGAAGAAGGATATGGAGATATGACAAGGAGAATTCAAGAGAAATCAAGGAGAAGAGGAGTTACTAAATTAGGGTTTCTCTGTAAAATCCCCTAGTTTAGGTCAAATTTCCAAGCAAGATAAGTCAAAATGCTAACTTCAAATGGCTTCTTGGCCAACATGAAACTTGTAGAGGATCTCAAGACCTTTAATTTGAGTGGTGGAAGACCTCAAGGAGGTTTATGGAACTCAAGTTATGGTCCTTGCAAGTTACAGGTCATCTGGGGTGTCCGAATTTTTGTCTGTGAAAGTGACTTGACTTCCAAGCTAGTTTTACCCCTCAAGGAGATTTCAAATGAATTCTTGGTCAACATAAGAGTTGTTCCTCATTGTCTTAGCTTTCTAGAATGGTATGGTATGCCTTCATATGATGTGGAGAACTCAACTTATGGTCTTGGCAAGCAAAGGGTATTTTGGGCATTTGTGAATTACAGGTCATTTTAACCTATACCCAAAACTCATACAAGGAGGCCTCAAATGAAAAAACTTACAACATCAAACTTGCTCCAAATGGGATTTTAAGTCTAGAAAGAAGGTCACAAGTTATTGGAGAAGCTCATAGCATGGAGTTGCATGATAGGTCAAAATATGAACTGAAAAGGCTTATAAAGTGAATAATTTCAAGTTGAAAAGTGGTTTGGGAGATTTACAAGTCCAAATGGAGACTTCCAATATATGATTTTGAATGGAAAAACAATTCTAAGAACAATGGTTCACACACTTTTTTGAGTTTAGAAGGAAAAAATGAAGTTATCCATGGTTGCTTATCATTTAAGAAACATAATCAAAAATGAGCCAAAATTTGAAAACAAGGGAATGTGCAAGATGGATCTAGAGTGTTCATTTGGGGTCTATATATTCATGAAAGGAGAATTTGGCAAGGGTTGGCCTCATTTGCACCAAGATTTTCACAAATTTCTCTCATACTTTTCATTGAAGTTTCATTCCAAATCTCACAAATTCCTCACCAATTTTCATCCACTTCAATTCAATCTTATTCAATCATCATCATAGATCATAATTGAAGCAAAGACTTGGTGGTTAGGATTCATTTTCGTGCATTATCTTCAAGAACCTCAAAACTGCAAATTCTGTTGGACAGCAAAATTCAAGCAAGGAATCACCAGAATATTGCATACAGAATCACATACACCAAGGATAGATCAAGATCCAACACCTAGAAGCTTCAGATCCACATCTTCCATAGCTGTTTTTCAAGATTTCTCACAAGGTAAGTTTTCATTCAAACTGCTCGATCCAGTTAGTGAGACCTGATTTTGTTAGTTTAGATGCAATCTAGGTGGTTAGGAGATTAGTTTAGATGAATTTGGAGAGGTTTGGTGATGGTTGTGAGCAGGTGCAATGAACTGTTAAGATCAATATCTCTTAGATTAGTATGTTATAATCGTGGCTTGATAGCATGTGTTAACCTCCATTAGTTGTAGTTCAATTTAGGCTAAGTCTGGGGAAGATTGGTGATGGTCCATACCAGTGCATTTCAATGGTGGTCAGTATGTGATTCAATCGAATTTGTTGATGTGGTGAATTTCAAAGCGAATTGATGCCCTAAGCTTGTAGAGGGAGAGATTTGGAGCAGATTTCATGTTCACATCGTGTGGATTGGCTGCGTGTAGATGGAGAACAGAGAGGAAGAAAGTTGCTCGTGCATGGCTTCCATGGTGGCAGAAACCCTAGGTTCAGGTTGAATGAGGAAGAAGAGATAATCCTAGCCGTCCAATGAGTGTAAGACTCTTGACTTTTAGAGTGATCCAATGGCCTACATTCAATCTGAAAATTGGAGGGAGATTACCCTGGCCCTAAACGCACCGTTTCATTAATTGAAACGGGCGGGCCTGAGTTGGATTGTTATTCCCACCCCCGTGTGAGCCCAAAACCATTTTTCTCATGTGATTCCTCTACTATTCTTACCCCCAGCGTCTTTTATTTGTTTTTTAATTCTGAATGTGTATTGGGCCTTGAAGAAGCGCTACCAACACCCCCCTGTTGTTGGCCCATTGTGATTTTGAACTGGGGCGAGTTACTCTTCATACCCCCCTCCCTCATTTTAATTCAATTTTATTTGTCTTAATTCATTCTAATTTTCACCAATTTTCATAAATTCATAAATAATTCATAAAAAATGCTTTTTAATTCATTCTTTTTACCATGTTTTCATTAAAATGTCTAGAATATTATAGGAAAATAAAATTTCATTTTTAGTTTTATTTCATATTTTTTACATATTTTCTAAATAAATGTCATAATAAATAGTTACATTTCATGCATTATTTTTATGATTTTTGTTCTCTCACATGCTTTGATATTTTTTGATCACTCTTTTCATATTGTTTAGATGAGAGGTTAAGCTTGTAGAAATATTTTAGTTCCCATTTTTAGGAGTTAATTTTAGGTGATTAATAAATACTTGAATATCATGAACAAAACTAGGGTTTTTAGGTGACAACTTAGGAGTTTGATTTCATTTCCCTTAAGGACTTAGGGTTTGAATAAATTAGTTATGGGACTATATGGGCTATGGGTAGCTATTAGATCCCTTAGAAAGAGTTAGGATTCCCCTACTGCTATTATTACTGTCTGTATATCTGCTGTCTGGTGTGGTGTGCCCTCTGGGGTTTATTGATTGTTTGTTTGGGTATTGGGTTTGTCTGGGGCCCTGGGGAAGCTGAAGATTTGTGGAGATGAAGCCATTGAAGATTCAAAAGATTGAAGATCAACTGTCAGAGTTGAGGAGGAGTTTCTTGCTAGCAGTTGCTGAGGAGACTAGGGTTTAGGAGCTAGGCAGAGCTCTAGATTAGAAATTTTGTTTCTCAAACATGGATTGCCTTGTCTGCATCCATTCTTCTCTGTGATTCAGAGTCTCTCTAAGACACTCACCCCCTTCCTTTGGAAGGCTTGGTGATAGTGTCTATGAGATAGAACTCTTGAGAGAAAATGTCTCTTGTGTTAGAAGCAGTCTGTTCACCACCTTTGGTAGTCAGCTGATTGCTTAACACCCAATTCACTCTTGTGACCAATCCCTCATCCTGGAGGTTTGAGCTTGAGCCATTGCAGATGGAAGACTGATGATCAAAGCCCTTGCCTGAAGGTCATGAAGATGGAGATTGATGCTTGTTGAAGCTTGTGAATGATTGGAGATTGCTTGAAGCCAGTTGTTGATTCAGAGCTGCTGATGCTGTTTCTTCTGCTGCTGTATTTCATTTCTGATGTATTGATTGGTTTTCTGAACTGTATTGTTTGCTGTTTACCCTGCTGGGTTGAAAGTGAAGCCTGTTCACTTTTGCCTATTGTTTTCTAGGTTCGAGGTTGAGTGGGACTCCCTTGCCTCGCTTGTATTGTTGCATCCATGCATTTTACTGTTTTGCTGTATATATCTGATATTGTTTCTGTTTCTGCCTATCCCGTAGGATCTCTGTTTCTCTCTGTGCAAGAGAGGAGCATGATAGACACTAGGTCTTAACCCATGCATGATAACATTAGGTTAGTTTGATTCCCTTCGCAACCGTAGGTTAGAGTTCTGTCTCTTCTTCCTCAAAACAAACAGAAAAACACATAAAGATTTCAAACACAATAAAAGACACTTCTTCCGTAAAAGAATGTGAACTCATCAAAACGTCATTTTTGTCCGCTTGGACTATTAGTCAGAAAAACCCTTTTTCAGAAGGT
>CAWUDS030007316.1:0-10000 GCA_963859935.3 Lathyrus sativus
CACTCACAGGTAAACCAGCGAGCGCGTGGGCACACACACACACGCCTGCGCACACACACATACATACACACGCACACAAACACACGCACGTGCGCGCGCATATTAACACACGTGCGCACACACAAACACACGCGCGCATGCACGCCTTCACGCGCACACTCACACAAACACACGTGCGCAGACACACAAACACACACGCGTGCACGCACACACATACACACACACGTGCGCACAGACACACACACACACGCATGCACGCACACACGCACACACACACACACATACACACAAGTGCGCATACACACACATACACACGCAGCAACGGAGGCACGTACGCACACATGCACGCGCACACTCACACAAACACACGTGCGCAGACACACACACAAACACACACGTGCAAACACACACATACAAACACACACATAAGCGCGCGTGCGCGCTCACACACACATACACACAGGCGCACACACGCCGCATGCACACACACTCGCGTTCACACACACACGTACGCACACACACGCACACATACACACAAGTACGCACACACGTGCACGCACACACACACAAACACGCATGCACGCACGCACATATGCACACATATACATTCACGCACACACACACACACACACACGTACTCGCGTGCACACACACACACACACACACACTCAAACACACACAAGCACACACACGTGCGCGCGTGTGCACGCTCTCTCACTCTCACACGCACACACACAAACACACACACACACATACGGGTGCACACACACACACACACACGTGCGCACAGACTCACGTGCGCGCACACACACATAAACACGTGAGCATGCACATACACACACGTGCATGCTCATACACACACACACACACGCAAATACACACAAACAAGTGCGCGTACACACACATACACACACAGACATGCGCGCGCGCCTACACAACCACACGCGCGCACTCACACACGCATGCTTACACGCACTCGCACGCACACACACACACAAACACGCACACAAACACACACACTCAAACACACACACACACACACACACGCACACACACACGCGCACAGACACTCACAAACACACGCGTGCGCACACTCCTGTCTCACACACACACACACACGCACGCACACACAAACACGCGCGCGAGGACACACGCGCGCATACACATATAAACACACGTGCGCGCAAACACACACGTACTCGTTTGGACACAAACATGCGCGTGCATACACACACACACACACACACACACACAAACACACCCAAACACACACACACACACACACACACACACACACACACACACACACACACACACCCGTGCGCGCGTGCGCACACTCTCACACATGCACACACAAACACAAACACACGCACGCGTGTTCGCACACACAAACACACAAACACACACGCATGCGCGCGCGCACACAGACGCGTACGCACACACACACATACACACACACACACACACACACACACTTGCACACCCACAAACATACGCGCGTGTGCATACACACACATACATGCAAATACACACAAATACGTGCGCGTGCACCCACACGCACGTGCATGTACGCACACACACCCAAACACACATACGTGCGCGCGCGTTCGCGCACACAAACACACACACATGCACACACACACACACACACGCGCGCGTGCGCACACACACACACACATACACACACACACGCACACCCACACACATGAACACACACATGCGCGTGCACACACACACGCGTGCACGTCCGCACACACACACACACACCACATGCGCGCGCATGCACACACCCACAGACACACGCGTGCACACACACTCTATCTTATCTCTCCACACACACACACACACACACATACGCACACACACAAAAACACACGTGCGTGTTTAGACACACATGTGTGTGCGCGCACACATACACACACACAAACATACATGCGCTCTGGTGTGAGTGTACGCGCGCACGCACACATACACACACGTACGCAGGCACGCGCACACAGGCGCGCGTACGCACGTACACACACACACACACACACACACACCCAAACTCACGCACACACAAACACGCACACTCACACACACACACACCCAAACTCACGCACACACGCGCACACTCACACACACACACACACCTGCGCGTACAACACACCCCCACGTGCACGCACATACACACACACACAAACGCGCGCGCGTGCGCACATGCAAACATACACACACACACATACACACACGCATGCACACACGTACACACACACAAACATACACACACACACACACACACAAGCACACACACACGCGCGCGCGTGCACACATTTCTCTCTCTCTTACACACACACAAACACACGCGCGTGCGTGCATACACACACACGCACACAAACACACGCATGCGCGCGTGCTCGCATACACCGACACATACACACACAAACACACACACACACACATACATGCACGTAGGCACGCACGCGCATACAGTCACACACACAGACGCGCGCAGACACAAACTTACACACGCGCGTGCGCGAACACGCAGGCAAAGACACACAAACGTGCGCGTGCGCACACACGTACACACGAACACACACACACACGCTCACGTTGCACGCACACATACACACACACGCACACACGGATACGTGTGCACAAACACACACACACGCATGCTCCCACACACACGCACGGACACACGCACACACATGCACACAAAAACTCGTGTGACAAACACTCACGTGCACACACAGACTCACACCCACACGCGCGTACACAGACACACACACACATGCGCACACTCTTACGCACACACGCACGCACGTGCACACGGATGCACACACACACACACACGTGCGCACACACACGCACACACGCACACAAACACACGCGTGCACACACACACACACACACGCACGCACGCACACACACATACACACAAGCACACACACAAACACGCTCGCGCGCGTGCACATACACACACTCTCTCTCTCACACATACACACACACACACACACAAACACACACACAAACCCGCACGCGCGTGTTCTCTCTCATACACAGGCCTGCACACACACACACGGACACACACACACACACACAAACCACATGTGTGCGCGCACATTAGCACACGTGCGCACACACAAACACACGCGCGCACGCAGGCACGCATCCACGCCTGCCCATGCACACTCACACAAACACACGTGCAGAGACAAGCACACACACACACACGCCTGCCCACACATACACACACATGCACACAAACACACACACACACGTACACACACACACACACAAGCCACGTGCGCGTGCACATTAACACACGTGCGCACACACAAACACATGTGCGCACGCAGGCATGCATGCACGCTTGCACACGCACACTCACGCAAACACACGTGCGGAGACACACACAAACACATACACACACACACACACGTGCGCACACACACACACACACGCACACGCACGCACGCACGCACGCACATACACAAACACACACGTGCGCACACACACGCCCACACGCACGCACACACCCACACACGCACACATACACATAAATGCGCACACACACAAGTGCACACACGCACACACGCACACATACACACAAGTGCGGACACACACAAGTGAACACACTCACACACACAAGTGCACACACACGCGCACACACACACACACACACGTGCGTGCACACACACCCACACACACAAACATACATGCGCTCCGGTGTGAGTGTAAGCGCGCACACACACACACACACGCACGCACACACAAGCACACGTACGCACGTACATACACACACACAAACACAAATGCGCGCACACACACACACACACAAACATGTGCGCGCACAGACACACACCCACGTGCGCGCATACACACACACAAACACAAACGCGCGCGCCTGCGCACACGCAAACATACACACGCGTGCACGCACACATACACATACACACACGCATGCACGCACGTACACAAACACACACACACAAGCACACACACACGCGCGCGCGCGTGCACACATTTCTCTCTCTCTTACACACACACACACAAACACACGCGCGTGCGTGCATACACACGCACACACGCACACACACACAAACACACGCATGCGAGCGTGCTCGCATGCACCGACACGTACACACAAACACACACACACATACATGCACTTAGGCACGCACGCGCATACACACACACACAGACGTGCGCAGACACAAAAACACACACACGCGTGCGCGCCCGCACAGGCAAATACACACAAATGTGCGCGCGCACACACACGAATACACACACACACGAACACACAAACACACAAACATACACACACACATACGCGCACGTCGCACGCACACACGCACACGCACAGACACCCGCACACACGCATACGTGTGCATAAACACACACACACACGTGTGCTCCCACACACACGCACACATACACGGACACACATGCACACACAAACTCGCGTGCATACAAACACGAACGTGCACACACAGACTCACACCCACACGTGCGCACACTCTTACACAGACTCACACACACACGTGCACACACACGCGCACACACACACACACACGTGCGCACACACACGCACACACGCACTAGAGTGCAAACAAACACGTGCGTGCACACACGCACACACACACACACACACACAAGAACACACACACACACACACACACACACTCTCTCTCTCTCTCACACACACACACACACAAACACACAAACGTGCGGGCGCACATACACACACACATACACACACGAGCACACGCACACGCACACACACACGCCTGCGTACACACACACATACAGACACGCACGTGTGTGCGCACATTAACACACGTGCGCACACACAAACACATGCACGCACGCAGGCACGCTTGCACGCCTGCACGCGCACACTCACAAAAACACACGTGAGGAGACACGCACAAACACACACACGCCTGCGCACACACACACATACACAGACACGCACACACACACACACACACATACACACACACACACGTATGTGCGCGCGCATATTAACACACGTGCGCACACACAAACGTGCACGCGCATGCAGGCACGCATGCACGCGCACACTCACGCAAACACACGTGAGGAGACACACAAGCGCGCGCGTGCGCGCACGCACATACACACATACGTGCGCGCACACACACACGTATGCACACACATACACACACACACGCACATACACACGCACGCACACGCACTCACACATACACACAAGTGCGCACACACACAAGTGGACACAGGCACACACACAAGTGCGCACATTAACGCACGCAGACACACATACACACGCGCGTGCGGGCATACACATACAGACACACACGTGCGCACACACACACACATAAGCGCGCGCGCGTGCGCGCACACACACACACGCACACATACACACGTGCGCGCACACACACACACATAAGCGTGCGCGTGCGCGCACACGCACACATACACACAAATGCGCACACACGTGCACGCGCACACACACACAGACGTACGCACGCACGCGCACGGTTATACATAAATATTCACGCAAACACAAACACGCACACACGCACTCGCGTGCATACAAACACGCACGTGCACACACACACAAGCACACATCCACGCGCGTGCGCACTCTCTCTCTCACACGCACACACACAAACACACACACACAAACGCGTGCACACAAACACACACACGTGCACGCAGACTCACGCACATACAGACGTGAGCGTGCACATACACACACGCATACACGTGCACGCTCACACACAGACACACACATACACACAAACACACACGCACACACACACTCACGCACACACACGCACACACGTACACACGCACTCGCACGCATGAACACACACACACACACACACACACAAACACACACACAAACACAAATACACAAACACACACACGCACACACAAACACACACACACACGCACAGACACTCACAAATACACGTGTGCACACACTCTCTCTCTCACACACACGCACGCATACACACACACACACGTGCACACACAAGCGCGCAGACACATACAAACACACGTGCACGCACACACACGCGCACTCGTTCGATCACAAACACGCGCGTGCACACACACAAACACGCACACGCACACAAGCACACACACACACGTGTGCCCGTGCGTACGCTCTCACACATACACACACACACAAACACACACACACACACGTGTGCGCGCACATACACACACACACACACGTGCGCGCATGCACACACGCAAGCGCACACACACGCATGCGCATACACACGCACGCGTGTGCGCGCACACACACACACACACACTCACATACACACACACACACGCACACGCACACCCATACACACGCACATCCACATGCGTGTGCACCCTCACACGCGTGCACGTACACACACACACACACGTATGCACACACACACACACACAAACACACAAGCGCGCGCGTGCGCATGCTCTCTCTCTTTCTCTCTCCCACACACACACACATGCACGCGTTTGTATGCACACACACATACATAGACGCACACAAACACACATACACATACGTGCGCGTTTACACATACACGTGCGCGCACACACACAAACATACACGCGCTGCGGTGTGAGTGTACGCGCATGCACGCACACATACACACACGCATGCACGCATGCGCACACACGCACACGTTCGCACACACACACAAACGGGCGCACACGCACACACACACACACACGTGCGCACACACGCACAGACACACGCGCGCGCATGCACGCTCACAAAAACACACACGCGTGCACGCACATACACACACATACACACACGCATGCACGCACGTACATACACAGACATAAACACACACGCGCGCGCGTGCTCACATTTCTCTCTCTCTTACATACACACAAATACAAGAGCGCGCGTGCGCGCACACACACGCACACGCACAAACACACGCGTGCGCGTGTGCTGGCGTACACCGACACACACACAACAAACACACACACACATACACGCACGCGCATACACATACACACACAGACGTGCGCAGACACAAACACACACTCACGCTTGCGGGCACCCACAGATACACACACACACGTGGGCGTGCACACACAGGCACACACAAGCGCGTGCGCGCACACACACACACACCCACGAACATACACACACACGCACGTCACACGCACGCACACATACACACACACATACGTGCACATACTCTAACACACACACATACACACGCGCACACACGGATGCACACACACACACACACACACGTGCGCACACACACGCAAACACGCACAAGCATGCACACAAACATGCCCGTGCACACACACACACACACATACAAATACACACGCGCGCGTGCGCACACTGTCTCTCTCTCTCACACACACACACACGTGCGGGTGCACATACACACACACACACACAGACACATGCGCGTGCACAAACACACACACTCACAAGCACACACACATGCGCGCGCGTGCGCGCACTGTCTCTCTCACACACACACACACATAGACACACACACGTGCGGGTGCACATACACACACACACATGTGCGCTCGCGCATGCACACACATACACACACACAAACCCGTACGCGCGTGCGCATACCCACACATACGCCTGCGCACACACACACATACACACACACACGCATACACACACGCACACACAAACACACCTGCGCACGCAGGCATGCATGCACGCCTGCACGCGCACATTCACACAAACACATGTGCGCAGACACATACACACACACACAAGCACACACACACACACACACACACACATACAAACACACGCGCGCGCGTGCGCACTGTCTCTCTCTCTCACACACACACAGACACAAACATGTGCGGACGCACATACACACACACACGCGCGTGCACACACACACACACACACAAACCCGCACGCGCGTGCGCACACACACACGCTTGTGCATACACACACACATACACGCACACACAAACACACGTGCGCACGCATGCATGCATGCACGCCTGCACGCGCACACTCACACACACACACGCGCGTGTGCGTGCACAGACATACGCACACACGCGCGCGCACACGCACACACACAAACACACGCACGCACGCATGCACACACACATATACACGCACACACACGCACACGCACGCACACACATACACACACACGCACACATACACACAAGTGCACACACGCACACACACAAGTGCACACACTAACACACACAAGTGCACACACTAACACACGTGCACATACACACAAACGCGCGCACCCGGAGGCACGTACGCTCACATGCACGCGCACATTCACACAAACACACGTGCGCAGACACACAAACACGCGCACGTGCACGCACACACACATACACACACACACACATGTGTGCACACACAAACACAAGCACAAACACGCGCGTGCATACACACACGCACACACACACACACACACACACAAACACTCGCGTGCGCGCGTGCGCACACTCTCTCTCTCACACACACACACACACAAACACAGACACACATACACACACAGACACATACACACACACACACACACACACACACACACATACACGCGCGCGGGCGCACATACAAACACAAACACACGCGCGCACACCCACACACACATAAACCCGCGCGCGCGTTCGCGCATATACACACGCATGCGCGCGCACACACACACACACACACAAACACGCACGTGCGCGCGCACATTAACGCACGTGTGCATAGACATACACACGCGCGCACGCAGGCACGCACGCTTGCACGCGCCCACTCACATAAACACACGTGCGCAGACCCACACACATACACGCGTGCGCGTATATACAAACACACACACACGTGGGCACACACACACACAAACACGTAAGCGTGTGCGCGTACACACACATACATATACACACACACGCACGCACACAGACACACACACATACACACAAGTGCACACACGCACACACACAAGTGCGCACATTAACACACGTGCACACACACACACAGACACACGCGCGCACGCAGGCACGTACCCACACATGCACGCACACACTCACACAAACACACGTGCGCAGACACACACACACACACACACGTGCGCACGCACACAGACAAACAATCGGGCGTGCGCACACACACACACACGCTGCATAAACACACATACACGCACACACACACTCACGTTCACACACACATACACACGCACACTCACACGCACACATACACACAAGTGCGCGCACACGTGCACGCATACACACACACACACATGCACGCACGCACATATGTAAACACATACAATCTCGCACACACACGCACACACGCACTCGCGTGACCACAAACACGCGCGTGCACACACAGACTCACACACGCGCACGCACACACATACACGCACACACACACGCTTGCGCACACTCTTTCACATACACACACACAAACACGCACAAACACACGCACTCACCCACGCACACACACGCACAAACACACACACACACACACACACACACTAACACACGTACAAGCACACACACGCACGAAGACATAAACACGCGTACACACACTCACACATGCAAATACATACACGCTCGTGCGTGCACTCTCTCTCTCTCACACACACACACACCAGCGTACGCACACAAGCACACATACACACACGCAGGCATGCACGCACGTACACACACAAACATAGACATACACACACACGCACACGCACAAACACATACACATACACAAACACACGCACACACACACGCGTGTGCACTTACACCCAAGCACACACACACACACCGACACACACACACAAACACACACACACATACATGCACGTAGGCACGCACGTGCATACACATACACACACAGACGTGCGCAGACATAAATACACAGACGCGCGTGCGAGCGCATACACACACGTGCGCATACACACACATGTACGCGTGCCCACACACACACACGTGCACGCGCACACTCACGCACACACGTGCGCGTTCGCTCTCACACACACACACGAACACAATCACACACCCGCAC
>CAWUDS030007316.1:15000-21652 GCA_963859935.3 Lathyrus sativus
AAGTGCACACATTAACACACGTGCGCACAGACACACCCACGCGCGCGCACGTAGGCACGTACGCTCACATGCACGCACACACTCACAAAAACACACGTGCGCAGACACACAAACAAACAAACGCGCGTGCGCGCACACACACACACGTGCGCACACACGCTCACACACACACACACACGCACGCATGCCGCACGCGCACACGCACACACACACATGCGCATACACACTCACGTTCACACACACTCACACGCACATACGCTGCACGCACACACACACACACACATACACACGCATACACATGCGCGCACACACACATGTACATACACACAAGTGCGCACACACGTGCACACACATACACACACACACACGCATGCACGCACACACACATACACACATACACTCACATACACACACGCACGCACACACATACGCGCGTAAACACGCACACGCGCAAACACATACACGCCCTGTGCGTGCACTCTCTCTCTCTCTCACACACACACACACACACACACACACGCGCGTGTACGCTCACAAGCAAACATACACACACACACACATGTATGCACGCCCGTACACACACACACATAGACATACACACACACACACACATAGACATACACACACACACACACACACACACACACACAAATACACGCACACACACATACATGCGTGTGCACTTACACCTAAGCACACACACACACGTGCGCACCTGATCGCACACACCGACACACACACACATACACGCACGTAGGCACGCACGCGCATACACATACACACACAGACGTGCGCAAACATAAACACACACAAGCACACACGCACGCGTGCCCACACTTAAACACGTGCACGCGCACACTCACCCACACACGCGCGCGTGCGCTCACACACACACACGCACACGAACAAAAACACACACCCGCACGCGCGCATGTCTCACGCACCCACACACAGACACACACACACACACACACGCACGCACAAACTAGGATGCACACAAACACGCACGTGCACACTCAGACTCACACCCACACGCACACACATAGACACACACACACACGTGCGCACATTCTTACACACACACACACGCACGCATACACGCACACACACACATACGTGCGCACACACGCACGCACATACACACGCACAAGCACATAAACAAACTCGCGCGCGCATGCGCCCACACATACACATTGGCGTGCACACACACACACGCACGTGTGCGCACACATTAACGCACGTGCGCACACAAAAACACGCGCGCACACTCACAAAGTCACACGTGCGCCGACACACACACACACACACACTTGCGTGCCCGCACACACATACACACACATGCGCACACACACACACATAAACAAACGCGCGCGCGTCCTCGTACTCACACACACACACACACACACACACACACACACGCACATTCACGCACAGGCACACTCACGTGCACACACACACACACGCACACATACGAACAAGTGCGCACACACAATAGTGCACACACGCATACACACAAGTGCGCACAATAACACACGTGCGCACAAACAAACACACGCGCGCACGCAGGCACGTACGCACGCATGCACGCACACACTCACACAAACACACGTGCGCAGACACACACACAAACACACGCGCGTGCACGCACACACATACAAACACACACATACGTGCGCGCACACACACACAAGCGCGCACACACACACGAGCGTACGCACACAAGCACGAGCGTACGCACACAAGCACACATACACACACGCAGGCATGCACGCACGTACACACACAAACATAGACATACACACACACGCACACACGCACAAACACATACACATACACAAACACACGCACACACACACGCGTGTGCACTTACACCCAAGCACACACACACACCGACACACACACACAAACACACACACACATACACGCACGTAGGCACGCACGTGCATACACATACACACACAGACGTGCGCAGACATAAATACACAGACGCGCGTGCGAGCACATACACACACGTGCGCATACACACACATGTACGCGTGCCCACACACACACACATGCACGCGCACACTCACGCACACACGTGCGCGTTCGCTCACACACACACACACAAACACAATCACACACCCGCACGTGCGCATGTCTCACGCGCGCACACACTCACACGCACATACACACGTACACACGCATACGCGTGCACACACACACGTGTGCACCCACACACACGCACGCACACACGCACACACAAACTCGCGTGCACACAAACACGCACGTGCACACACAGACTCACACCCACACGCGCGCACACACACACACACACACACACACGTGCGCACACCCTTACACACACACACAAACACACACACACATACGTGCGCACACGCGCATGCATACACATACACACACAAGTGCGCACACACACGCACACACGCACTCGAGTGCACACAAACACGCGCGTGCACACGCACACACACACACACAGACATACAAGCGCACACACACACACACACACACACACACACTCACACTCTCTCTCTCACACACACACAAACACACTCACAGACACACACACGTGCTTGCACGCATACACAGACAGACACGCGCGCGCACAAGCACATACACAAACCTGCATACGCGTGCACACACACAGACATTGGCGTTCACACACACACACACACGCCTGCGCGCGCATACACACACACACATACACACACACACACGCACACGCACACACACGCACACGCACGTGTGCGTGCATATTAACTCACGTGCGCACACACAAACACACGCGCGCATGCAGGCACACATGCACGCGCACACTCACAAAAACACATGTGCGCCGACACACACACACACACACTCGCGTGCGCGCACACGCACAAACACATAGAAAAATGTGTGCGCGCGTCCGCGTACACACACACACACGCACATTCACGCACACTCACACTCACATGCACACACACACACACACACGCACACATACATACACATAGGTGCGCACACACACAAGTGCACACACACGCACACGCACGCACACACGCACACACACATACGTGCACACACGCGCACGCACACACACACACACGCACAAGCACATACACAAACTCGCGCGCGCGTGCGCACACACACACACACACATACACACACACACGCACATGTGCGCACACATTAAAGCACGTGCGCACACACAAACACACGCGGGCATGCACGCGCTCACTCACAAAAACACACGTGCGCCGACACACACACACACA
Organism: Lathyrus sativus; assembly: GCA_963859935.3. NCBI lineage: Eukaryota > Viridiplantae > Streptophyta > Magnoliopsida > Fabales > Fabaceae > Lathyrus > Lathyrus sativus. The sequence continues at coordinate 18,255 of CAWUDS030007316.1, forward strand.
CTTGCGTGCCCGCACACACATACACACACACATGCACACACACACACACACAAACACACACACACACACACATAAACAAACACGCGCGCGCGTCCTTTTACTCACACACACATACACACCCCCCCCACACACACACACACACGCACATTCACGCACACGCACACTCGTGTGCATACACACACACACACACATACACACAAGTGCTCACACACAATAGTGCACACACGCACACACACACAAGTGCGCACAATAACACACGTGCGCACCAACAAACACACGCGCGCGCACGCAGCCACGTACGCACGCATGCACGCACACACTCACACAAACACACGTGCGCAGACACACACACAAACACACGCGCGTGCGCGCATACAAACACACATACGTGCGCGCACACACACACAAGCGCGCGCGTGCGTGCTTACAATCACACACACACACACGCACGCATGCACGCCGCACGCGCATACACACACACGCATACACACTCGCGTTCACATTCACTCACACGCCCGCGCACACACACGCAAACATACACACAAGTACGCACACACGTGCACGCACACGCACACACACGTATGCACACACACACACACACACATGCACACACATACACTCCCAAAAACACGCGCGCGTGCACACCTAGACTCACACACACAAGCACACACACAGACTCACGTGCGCACCCACACACACAGACACACAAACACACGCACTCACCCACGCACACACACGCAGGCGCACACACTCAGACAGATACACTCACACACGCACACACACACACGCGCGTGTGCGTGCACTATCTCTCTCTCTCTCTCTCACACACACAAACACACGCGCACGCATACACATACACACACACAAGTGCGCACACACACGCACACACGCACTCGAGTGCACATAAACACGCGCGTGCACACACACACATACACACACATACAAGCACACACACACAAACACACTCACACACACTCTCTCTCTCTCACACACAAACACACTCACAGACACACACGTGCTTGCACACATACACACACAGACACGCGTGCGCACAAGCATATACACAAACCTGCATGCATGTGCGTGCACACACACACACACACACACACGCCTGCGCGCACACAAACACACACACACACACACACACGCACACGCACGTTTGCGCGCACATTAACCCACGTGCACACACACAAACACACGCGCGCATGCAGGCACGCATGCAAGCGCACACTCACAAAAATACATGTGCGCCGACACACACACACACACACACTCGCGTGCGCGCACACACATACACACACACACACACGTGCGCGCACACGCACACACACATACAAAAACGCGTGCGCGCGTCCGCGTACACACACATACACACACACGCACACACGCACACACACACATACGCACATTCACGCACACGCACACTAACATGCACACACACGCACGCACACATACATACACACAGGTGTGCACTGACACAAGTGCACACACGCATACACACAAGTGCGCACATTAACACACGTGCGCACAGACACACTCACGCGCGCGCACGTAGGCACGTACGCTCACATGCACGCACACACTCACAAAAACACACGTGCGCAGACACACAAACAAACAAACGCGCGTGCGCGCACACACACACACGTGCGCACACACGCTCACACACACACACACGCACACGCACGCACGCCGCACGCGCACACGCACACACACACACATGCGCATACACACTCACGTTCACACACACTCACGCACATACGCTGCACGCACACACACGCACACACATACACACGCATACACATGCGCGCACACACACATGTACATACACACAATTGCGCACACACGTGCACACACATACACACACACGCATGCACGCACACACACATACACACATACACTCACATACACACACGCACGCACACACATACGCGCGTATACACACACACACACGCAAACACATACACGCCCCGTGCGTGCACTCTCTCTCTCTCTCTCACACACACACACACACACGCGCGCGCGCGCGTACGCTCACAAGCAAACATACACACACACACACACACACACATCTATGCACGCCCGTACACACTCACACACACATAGACATACACACACACACACACACACACACATAGACATACACACACACACACACACACGCACAAATACACGCACACACACATACATGCGTGTGCACTTAGACCCAAGCACACACACACACGTGCGCACCTGATCGCACACACCGACACACACACACATACACGCACGTAGGCACGCACGCGCATACACATACACACACAGACGTGTGCAGACATAAACACACACAAGCACACACGCACGCGTGCCCACACTCAAACACGTGCACGCGAACAATCACCCACACACGCGCGCGTGCGCTCACACACACACACGAACAAAAACACACACCCGCACGCGCGCATGTCTCACGCACCCACACACAGACACACACACACACACACACACGCACATACACGCACGCACAAACTAGGTTGCACACAAACACGCACGTGCACACTCAGACTCACACCCACACGCACACACATAGACACACACACACACGTGCACACATTCTTACACACATACACACACGCACGGATACACGCACACACACACACATACGTGCGCACACGCGCACACACACACACACGCACAAGCACATAAACAAACTCGCGCGCGCATGCGCACACACATACACATTGGCGTGCACACACACACATATACACACACACACGCACGTGTGCGCACACATTAACGCACGTGCGCACACAAAAGCACGCGCGCACACTCACAAAGTCACACGTGCGCCGATACACACACACACACACACTTGCGTGCCCGCACACACATACACACACACACATGCGCACACACACACACACACACACATAAACAAACGCGCGCGCGTCCTCGTACTCACACACACACACACGCACACACCCACACACACACGCACATTCACGCACAGGCACACTCGCGTGCACACACACACACACACACACGCACACATACGAACAAGTGCGCACACACAATAGTGCACACACGCATACACACAAGTGCGCACAATAACACACGTGCGCACAAACAAACACGCGCGCACGCAGGCACGTACGCACGCATGCACGTACACAGTCACACAAACACACGTGCGCAGACACACACACAAACACACGCGCGTGCACGCACACACATACACATACACACATACGTGCGCGCACACACACAAGCGCGCGCGTGCGTGCTCACAATCACACACACACACACACACATACACACACACACGCACGCACGCACGCCGCACGCGCATACTCACACGCTCACACACACACACACACACACACATACACACTCGCGTTCACACACATTCACACGCACGC
>CAWUDS030007317.1:0-21503 GCA_963859935.3 Lathyrus sativus
GTCTAAAAATCTTTCTCATTATATTCGTTAAGGTATTCCTATAATCATTAATATCAAAATGTCATAGATCCTAAGGTTTGTGTCCATGGGGAGACGCTTAAGCGCTCCCAGCGTGATGAGTGATCAGTGCATATTTATGTACTTTCTCCTATATTTTTTACTTAGGCATTTCTTTACTTTATCTTGATTATTTTTATGTTTTATTTTGTTTTTATATTTTATTTTATTTTTGGCTTAATTTGATTTCTGCACTTATTTTTCAGCTTTAGCAGTCTTCACGGAAACGATCATAACTGGAGTTCCGGAAACCCGTTTGAGGCGTTCTAAAATTTGCCGGAAAGCTAAGAGAGAGAGCTACGACTTTCGTGTTGGAGTCGAAGTCAGATTCGGAGCCCACATTTCCAGAATTCCGTTTGAAGTTACTACATTAGAATTTTATTTTAGTGTTGGGTCATGTATTGGGCCTGGGTTATGTTTTCGACCCAGTTGGGTTATGACCCGAATTTGCTTTCTTTTTAAAGGAAAAATACTCGTGTTACTGTTCACCTAGTTACATTTTCACGAAAAATACATTCGGAGCTTTGAGAGAACCATGGAGAGCTAATTCCTTAGAGTCATTCTGCTGTAATCGCGTTCCAACGCTTTGAGGTTTTTACTTTATCAATCTAATTCGTTTCTCTTTAAACACTATTCTATGAATTGCTTTTGCTTAATCTATTAGTTTATAGAATTGTTTTGATTAAATTCGTATGATTGCATCCTTAGCTTTTATTCGTCGTTACGTCGCTTTGTCGTTAATTCGCGTTTATAATTCGTGTTTGCTTAATTCACGAAAACTTAATCCGTTTGCTTAATTTGGAATATAGGAATGTTAATCTAGTTTATGTCTTTTGCGCTTGTTAATTGACATAGGAATCGAATAGAGATCGAAATCGCTTAGGAAATTGGTAAGGTAGGAACCCGTGATAAGCCGGAACCGAAAACAGTAGATTGACTTATTTTGATAATCACTTATTTTAACTGCTTAATTGCATTTTCTTTATTTATCCAATCAGAAACCAAACCAACTCCCCCCTCCATTTCGAATTTGGTAGATTAATCACATAAAAGAATCCTTGAGACGATATCCGAGTTGAATTGTCGTTGTATTACGTTTTCATAAAAAACACTCGTTTTGATCTGCGCGCGACAACTGATCAATGAGCTAGGCCCTCCACGACGGAGAGATGGATTGGGCCCGACCCCGTGTGATGAGCGGGACAGAGCAATATATATATATTATATTTACTATATATATATACATATATATATATATATATATATATAATATATATATATATATATATTATATATATATATATATATATATTATATATATATATATATATATATATATATATATATATATATATATATATATATAAGAATCTTAATCGGTTGAGTAAATAAATAAAATAATTAATTATATTTAATAATTAATTATTTAATTGAATATGTGCTTAAATATAAGTGGATGTCAAGATAATCCATTGCGAAATAATGAGAATTCTAAATGATTATCCTTCTATATATAGGCTATGATCACAAATATATCATCCTATAAGAAGATTATCTCTTTTTATCCCCATTCGAAGAGTTTTCAAGACATTACGAGTACCGGTTGAGAAAAATCCACAAGCCAACCAGTGTCAAACACTTCTCTGTACATTTTTGTATTTTAGAATTATCGTTGCCATTGTCTAAAAATCTTTCTCATTATATTCGTTAAGGTATTCCTATAATCATTAATATCAAAATGTCATAGATCCTAAGGTTTGTGTCCATGGGGAGACGCTTTGTGTCCATGGGGAGACGCTTAAGCGCTCCCAGCGTGATGAGTGATCAGTGCATATTTATGTACTTTCTCCTATATTTTTACTTAGGCATTTCTTTACTTTATCTTGATTATTTTTATGTTTTATTTTGTTTTTATATTTTATTTTATTTTTGGCTTAATTTGATTTCCGCACTTATTTTTCAGCTTTAGCAGTCTTCACGGAAACGATCATAACTGGAGTTCCGAAATCCGTTTGAGGCGTTCTAAAATTCGCCGGAAAGCTAAGAGAGAGAGCTACGACTTTCGTGTTGGAGTCGAAGTCAGATTCGGAGCCCAAATTTCCAGAATTCCGTTTGAAGTTACTACATTAGAATTTTATTTTAGTGTTGGGTCATGTATTGGGCCTGGGTTATGTTTTCGACCCAGTTGGGTTATGACCCGAATTTGCTTTCTTTTTAAAGGAAAAATACTCGTGTTACTGTTCACCTAGTTACATTTTCACGAAAAATACATTCGGAGCTTTGAGAGAACCATGGAGAGCTAATTCCTTAGAGTCATTCTGCTGTAATCGCGTTCCAACGCTTTGAGGTTTTTACTTTATCAATCTAATTCGTTTCTCTTTAAACACTATTCTATGAATTGCTTTTGCTTAATCTATTAGTTTATAGAATTGTTTTGATTAAATTCGTATGATTGCATCCTTAGCTTTTATTCGTCGTTACGTCGCTTTGTCGTTAATTCGCGTTTATAATTCGTGTTTGCTTAATTCACGAAAACTTAATCGTTTGCTTAATTTGGAATATAGGAATGTTAGTCTAGTTTATGTCTTTTGCGCTTGTTAATTGACATAGGAATCGAATAGAGATCGAAATCGCTTAGGAAATTGGTAAGGTAGGAACCCGTGATAAGCCGAAACCGAAAACAGTAGATTGACTTATTTTGATAATAACTTATTTTAACCGCTTAATTGCATTTTCTTTATTTATACAATCAGAAACCAAACCAACTCCCCCTCCATTTCGAATTTGGTAGATTAATCACATAAAAGAATCCTTGAGACGATATCTGAGTTGAATTGTCGCTGTATTACGTTTTCATAAAAAACACTCGTTTTGATCCGCGCGCGACAACTGATCAATGAGCTAGGCCCTCCACGACGGAGAGATGGATTGGGCTGACCCCGTGTGATGAGCGGGACAGAGCAATATATATATATATACTTTATATTTATTATATATATATTTATATTTATATATATATATATATATATATATATATATATATATATATATATATATATATATATATATATATATATATATATATATATCATATATATATATATATAAGAATCTTAATCGATTGAGTAAATAAATAAAATAATTAATTATTTAATTGAATATGTGCTTAAATATAAGTGGATGTCAAGATAATCCATTTCGAAATAATGAGAATTCTAAATGATTATCATTCTATATATAGACTATGATCACAAATATATCATCCTATAAGAAGATTATCTCTTTTTATCCCCATTCGAAGAGTTTTCAAGACATTACGAGTACCGGTTGAGAAAAATCCACAAGCCAACCAGTGTCAAACACTTGTCTGTACATTTTGTATTTAGAATTATCGTTGCCATTGTCTAAAAATCTTTCTCATTATATTCGTTAAGGTATTCCTATAATCATTAATATCAAAATGTCATAGACCCTAAGGTTTGTGTCCATGGGGAGACGCTTAAGCGCTCCCAGTGTGATGAGTGATCAGTGCATATTTATGTACTTTCTCCTATATTTTTACTTAGGCATTTCTTTACTTTATCTTGATTATTTTTATGTTTTATTTTGTTTTTATATTTTATTTTTATTTTTGGCTTAATTTGATTTCCGCACTTATTTTTCAGCTTTCGCAGTCTTCACGGAAACGATCATAACTGGAGTTCCGGAAATCCGTTTGAGGCGTTCTAAAATTCGCCGGAAAGCTAAGAGAGAGAGCTACGACTTTCGTGTTGGAGTCGAAGTCAGATTCGGAGCCCAAATTTCCAGAATTCCGTTTGAAGTTACTACATTAGAATTTTATTTTAGTGTTGGGTCATGTATTGGGCCTGGGTTATGTTTTCGACCCAGTTGGGTTATGACCCGAATTTGCTTTCTTTTTTAAGGAAAAATACTCATGTTACTGTTCACCTAGTTACATTTTCACGAAAAATACATTCGGAGCTTTGAGAGAACCATGGAGAGCTAATTCCTTAGAGTCATTCTGCTGTAATCGCGTTCCAACGCTTTGAGGTTTTTACTTTATCAATCTAATTCGTTTCTCTTTAAACACTATTCTATGAATTGCTTTTGCTTAATCTATTAGTTTATAGAATTGTTTTGATTAAATTCGTATGATTGCATCCTTAGCTTTTATTCGTCGTTACGTTGCTTTGTCGTTAATTCGCGTTTATAATTCGTGTTTGCTTAATTCACGAAAACTTAATCCGTTTGCTTAATTTGGAATATAGGATTGTTAATCTAGTTTATGTCTTTTGCGCTTGTTAATTGACATAGGAATCGAATAGAGATCGAAATCGCTTAGGAAATTGGTAAGGTAGAAACCCGTGATAAGCCGGAACCGAAAACAGTAGATTGACTTATTTTGATAATCACTTATTTTAACAGCTTAATTGCATTTTCTTTATTTATCCAATCAGAAACCAAACCAACTCCCCCTCCATTTCGAATTTGGTAGATTAATCACATAAAAGAATCTTGAGACGATATATCCGAGTTGAATTATCGCTGTATTAGGTTTTCATAAAAAAACACTCGTTTTGATCCGCGCGCGACAACTGATCAATGAGCTAGGCCCTCCACGACGGAGAGATGGATTGGGCCGACCCCGTGTGATGAGCGGGACAGAGCAATATATATATATATATATATATTATATTTATTATATATATATTTATATATATATATATATATATATATATATATATATATATATATATATAAGAATCTTAATCGGTTGAGTAAATAAATAAAATAATTAATTATATTTAATAATTAATTATTTAATTGAATATGTGCTTAAAAATAAGTGGATGTCAAGATAATCCATTTCGAAATAATGAGAATTCTAAATGATTATCATTATATATATAGACTATGATCACAAATATATCATCCTATAAGAAGATTATCTCTTTTTATCCCCATTCGAAGAGTTTTCAAGACATTACGAGTACCGGTTGAGAAAAATCCACAAGCCAACCAGTGTCAAACACTTGTCTGTACATTTTTGTATTTTAGAATTATCGTTTCCATTGTCTAAAAATATTTCTCATTATATTCGTTAAGGTATTCCTATAATCATTAATATCAAAATGTCATAGATCCTAAGGTTTGTGTCCATGGGGAGACGCTTAAGCGCTCACAGCGTGATGAGTGATCAGTGCATATTAATGTACTTTCTCCTATATTTTTACTTAGGCATTTCTTTACTTTATCTTGATTATTTTTATGTTTTATTTTGTTTTTATATTTTATTTTATTTTTGGCTTAATTTGATTTCCGCACTTATTTTTCAGCTTTAGCAGTCTTCACGGAAACGATCATAACTGGAGTTCCGGAAATCCGTTTGAGGCGTTCTAAAATTCGCCAGAAAGCTAAGAGAGAGAGCTACGACTTTCGAGTTGGAGTCGAAGTCAGATTCGGAGCCCAAATTTCTAGAATTCCGTTTGAAGTTACTACATTAGAATTTTATTTTAGTGTTGGGTCATGTATTGGGCCTAGGTTATGTTTTCGACCCAGTTGGGTTATGACCCGAATTTGCTTTCTTTTTAAAGGAAAAATACTCGTGTTACTGTTCACCTAGTTACATTTTCACGAAAAATACATTCGGAGCTTTGAGAGAACCATGGAGAGCTAATTCCTTAGAGTCATTCTGCTGTAATCGCGTTCCAACGCTTTGAGGTTTTTACTTTATCAATCTAATTCGTTTCTCTTTAAACACTATTCTATGAATTGCTTTTGCTTAATCTATTAGTTTATAGAATTGTTTTGATTAAATTCGTATGATTGCATCCTTAGCTTTTATTCGTCGTTACGTTGCTTTGTCGTTAATTCGCGTTTATAATTCGTGTTTGCTTAATTCACGAAAACTTAATCCGTTTGCTTAATTTGGAATATAGGATTGTTAATCTAGTTTATGTCTTTTGCGCTTGTTAATTGACATAGGAATCGAATAGAGATCGAAATCGCTTAGGAAATTGGTAAGGTAGAAACCCGTGATAAGCCGGAACCGAAAACAGTAGATTGACTTATTTTGATAATCACTTATTTTAACAGCTTAATTGCATTTTCTTTATTTATCCAATCAGAAACCAAACCAACTCCCCCTCCATTTCGAATTTGGTAGATTAATCACATAAAAGAATCTTGAGACGATATCCGAGTTGAATTATCGCTGTATTAGGTTTTCATAAAAAAACACTCGTTTTGATCCGCGCGCGACAACTGATCAATGAGCTAGGCCCTCCACGACGGAGAGATGGATTGGGCCGACCCCGTGTGATGAGCGGGACAGAGCAATATATATATATATATATATATTATATTTATTATATATATATATATATATATATATATATATATATATATATATATATATATATATATATATATATATAAGAATCTTAATCGGTTGAGTAAATAAATAAAATAATTAATTATATTTAATAATTAATTATTTAATTGAATATGTGCTTAAAAATAAGTGGATGTCAAGATAATCCATTTCGAAATAATGAGAGTTCTAAATGATTATCATTATATATATAGACTATGATCACAAATATATCATCCTATAAGAAGATTATCTCTTTTTATCCCCATTCGAAGAGTTTTCAAGACATTACGAGTACCGGTTGAGAAAAATCCACAAGCCAACCAGTGTCAAACACTTGTCTGTACATTTTTGTATTTTAGAATTATCGTTTCCATTGTCTAAAAATATTTCTCATTATATTCGTTAAGGTATTCCTATAATCATTAATATCAAAATGTCATAGATCCTAAGGTTTGTGTCCATGGGGAGACGCTTAAGCGCTCCCAGCGTGATGAGTGATCAGTGCATATTAATGTACTTTCTCCTATATTTTTACTTAGGCATTTCTTTACTTTATCTTGATTATTTTTATGTTTTATTTTGTTTTTATATTTTATTTTATTTTTGGCTTAATTTGATTTCCGCACTTATTTTTCAGCTTTAGCAGTCTTCACGGAAACGATCATAACTGGAGTTCCGGAAATCCGTTTGAGGCGTTCTAAAATTCGCCAGAAAGCTAAGAGAGAGAGCTACGACTTTCGAGTTGGAGTCGAAGTCAGATTCGGAGCCCAAATTTCCAGAATTCCGTTTGAAGTTACTACATTAGAATTTTATTTTAGTGTTTTAGTGTTGGGTCATGTATTGGGCCTAGGTTATGTTTTCGACCCAGTTGGGTTATGACCCGAATTTGCTTTCTTTTTAAAGGAAAAATACTCGTGTTACTGTTCACCTAGTTACATTTTCACGAAAAATACATTCGGAGCTTTGAGAGAACCATGGAGAGCTAATTCCTTAGAGTCATTCTGCTGTAATCGCGTTCCAACGCTTTGAGGTTTTTACTTTATCAATCTAATTCGTTTCTCTTTAAACACTATTCTATGAATTGCTTTTGCTTAATCTATTAGTTTATAGAATTGTTTTGATTAAATTCGTATGATTGCATCCTTAGCTTTTATTCGTCGTTACGTTGCTTTGTCGTTAATTCGCGTTTATAATTCGTGTTTGCTTAATTCACGAAAACTTAATCCGTTTGCTTAATTTGGAATATAGGATTGTTAATCTAGTTTATGTCTTTTGCGCTTGTTAATTGACATAGGAATCGAATAGAGATCGAAATCGCTTAGGAAATTGGTAAGGTAGAAACCCGTGATAAGCCGGAACCGAAAACAGTAGATTGACTTATTTTGATAATCACTTATTTTAACAGCTTAATTGCATTTTCTTTATTTATCCAATCAGAAACCAAACCAACTCCCCCTCCATTTCGAATTTGGTAGATTAATCACATAAAAGAATCTTGAGACGATATCCGAGTTGAATTGTCGCTGTATTAGGTTTTCATAAAAAAACACTCGTTTTGATCCGCGCGCGACAACTGATCAATGAGCTAGGCCCTCCACGACGGAGAGATGGATTGGGCCGACCCCGTGTGATGAGCGGGACAGAGCAATATATATATATATATTATATTTATTATATATATATATATATATATATATATATATATATATATATATATATATATATATATATATATATATATATATATATATATATATATATATATATATATATATATATATATATATATATATATATATATATATATATATATATATATATATATATATATATATATATATATATATAAGAATCTTAATCGGTTGAGTAAATAAATAAAATAATTAATTATATTTAATAATTAATTATTTAATTGAATATGTGCTTAAAAATAAGTGGATGTCAAGATAATCCATTTCGAAATAATGAGAATTCTAAATGATTATCATTATATATATATAGACTATGATCACAAATATATCATCCTATAAGAAGATTATCTCTTTTTATCCCCATTCGAAGAGTTTTCAAGACATTACGAGTACCGGTTGAGAAAAATCCACAAGCCAACCAGTGTCAAACACTTGTCTGTACATTTTTGTATTTTAGAATTATCGTTGCCATTGTCTAAAAATATTTCTCATTATATTCGTTAAGGTATTCCTATAATCATTAATATCAAAATGTCATAGATCCTAAGGTTTGTGTCCATGGGGAGACGCTTAAGCGCTCCCAGCGTGATGAGTGATCAGTGCATATTAATGTACTTTCTCCTATATTTTTACTTAGGCATTTCTTTACTTTATCTTGATTATTTTTATGTTTTATTTTGTTTTTATATTTTATTTTATTTTTGGCTTAATTTGATTTCCGCACTTATTTTTTAGCTTTAGCAGTCTTCACGGAAACGATCATAACTGGAGTTCCGGAAATCCGTTTGAGGCGTTCTAAAATTCGCCGGAAAGCTAAGAGAGAGAGCTACGACTTTCGTGTTGGAGTCGAAGTCAGACTCGGAGCCCAAAATTCCAGAATTCCGTTTGAAGTTACTATATTAGAATTTTATTTTAGTGTTGGGTCATGTATTGGGCCTAGGTTATGTTTTCGACCCAGTTGGGTTATGACCCGAATTTGCTTTCTTTTTAAAGGAAAAAAACTCGTGTTACTGTTCACCTAGTTACATTTTCACGAAAAATACATTCGGAGCTTTGAGAGAACCATGGAGAGCTAATTCCTTAGAGTCATTCTGCTGTACTCGCGTTCCAACACTTTGAGGTTTTTACTTTATCAATCTAATTCGTTTCTCTTTAAACACTGTTCTATGAATTGCTTTTGCTTAATCTATTAGTTTATAGAATTTTTTTGATTAAATTCGTATGATTGCATCCTTAGCTTTTATTCGTCGTTACGTTGCTTTGTCGTTAATTCGCGTTTATAATTAGTGTTTGCTTAATTCACGAAAACTTAATCCGTTTGTTTAATTTGGAATATAGGATTGTTAATCTAGTTTATGTCTTTTGCGCTTGTTAATTGACATAGGAATCGAATAGAGATCGAAATCGCTTAGGAAATTGGTAAGGTAGAAACCCGTGATAAGCCGGAACCGAAAACAGTAGATTGACTTATTTTGATAATCACTTATTTTAACCGCTTAATTGCATTTTCTTTATTTATCCAATCAGAAACCAAACCAACTCCCCCTCCATTTCGAATTTGGTAGATTAATCACATAAAAGAATCCTTGAGACGATATCCGAGTTGAATTGTCGCTGTATTACGTTTTCATAAAAAACACTCGTTCTGATCCGCGCGCGACAACTGATCAATGAGCTAGGACCTCCACGACGGAGAGATGGATTGGGCCGACCCCGTGTGATGAGCGGGACAGAGCAATATATATATATATATATATATATATATATATATATATATATATATATATATATATATATATATATATATATATATATATATATATATATATATATATATATATATATATATATATATATATATATATATATATATTTATTATATATATATTTATATATATATATATATATATATATATATATATATATATATATATATATATATATAAGAATCTTAATCGGTTGAGTAAATAAATAAAATAATTAATTATATTTAATAATTAATTATTTAATTGAATATGTGCTTAAATATAAGTGGATGTCAAGATAATCCATTTCGAAATAATGAGAATTCTAAATGATTATCATTCTATATATAGACTATGATCACAAATATATCATCCTATAAGAAGATTATCTCTTTTTATCCCCATTCGAAGAGTTTTCAAGACATTACGAGTACCGGTTGAGAAAAATCCACAAGCCAACCAGTGTCAAACACTTGTCTGTACATTTTTGTATTTTAGAATTATCGTTGTCATTGTCTAAAAATCTTTCTCATTATATTCGTTAAGGTATTCCTATAATCATTAATATCAAAATGTCATAGATCCTAAGGTTTGTGTCCATGGGGAGACGCTTAAGCGCTCCCAGCGTGATGAGTGATCAGTGCATATTTCTGCACTTTCTCCTATATTTTTACTTAGGCATTTCTTTACTTTATCTTGATTATTTTTATGTTTTATTTTGTTTTTATATTTTATTTTATTTTTGGCTTAATTTGATTTCCGCACTTATTTTTCAGCTTTAGCAGTCTTCACAGAAACGATCATAACTGGAGTTCCAGAAATCCGTTTGAGGCGTTCTAAAATTCGCCGGAAAGCTAAGAGAGAGAGAGCTACGACTTTCGTGTTGGAGTCGAAGTCAGATTCGGAGCCCAAAATTCCAGAATTCCGTTTGAAGATACTACATTAGAATTTTATTTTAGTGTTGGGTCATGTATTGGGCCTGGGTTATGTTTTCGACCCAGTTGGGTTATGACCCGAATTTGCTTTCTTTTTAAAGGAAAAATACTCGTGTTACTGTTCACCTAGTTACATTTTCACGAAAAATACATTCGGAGCTTTGAGAGAACCATGGAGAGCTAATTCCTTAGAGTCATTCTGCTGTAATCGCGTTCCAACGCTTTGAGGTTTTTACTTTATCAATCTAATTCGTTTCTCTTTAAACACTATTCTATGAATTGCTTTTGCTTAATCTATTAGTTTATAGAATTGTTTTGATTAAATTCGTATGATTGCATCCTTAGCTTTTATTCGTCGTTACGTCGCTTTGTCGTTAATTCGCGTTTATAATTCGTGTTTGCTTAATTCACGAAAACTTAATCCGTTTGCTTAATTTGGAATATAGGATTGTTAATCTAGTTTATGTCTTTTGCGCTTGTTAATTGACATAGGAATCGAATAGAGATCGAAATCGCTTAGGAAATTGGTAAGGTAGAAACCCGTGATAAGCCGGAACCGAAAACAGTAGATTGACTTATTTTGATAATCACTTATTTTAACCGCTTGATTGCATTTTCTTTATTTATCCGATCAGAAACCAAACCAACTCCCCCTCCATTTCGAATTTGGTAGATTAATCACATAAAAGAATCCTTGAGACGATATCCGAGTTGAATTGTCGCTGTATTACGTTTTCATCAAAAACACTCGTTTTGATCCGCGAGCGACAACTGATCAATGAGCTAGGCCCTCCACGACGGAGAGATCGATTGGGCCGACCCCGTGTGATGAGCGGGACAGAGCAATATATATATATATTATATTTATATATATATATATATATATATATATATATATATATATATATATATATATATATATATATATATATATATATATTATATTTATATATATATTATATATATATATATATATATATATATATATATATATAAAATATATATATATATATATATATATATATATATATATATATATATATATATATATATATATATATATATATATATATAAGAATCTTAATCGGTTGAGTAAGTAAATAAAATAATTAATTATATTTAATAATTAATTATTTAATTGAATATGTGCTTAAATATAAGTGGATGTCAAGATAATCCATTTCGAAATAATGAGAATTATAAATGATTATCATTCTATATATAGACTATGATCTCAAATATATCATCCTATAAGATAATTATTTCTTTTCATCCCCATTCGAAGAGTTTTCAAGACATTACGAGTATCGGTTGAGAAAAATCCACAAGCCAACCAGTGTCAAACGCTTGTCTGTACACTTTTGTATTTTAGAATTATCGTTGTCATTGTCTAAAATTTTTTCTCATTATATTCATTAAGGTATTCCTATAATAATTAATATCAAAATGTCATATATCCTAAGGTTTGTGTCCATGGGGAGACGCTTAAGCGCTCCCAGCGTGATGAGTGATCAGTGCATATTTATGCACTTTCTCTTATATTTTTACTTAGGCATTGCATTACTTTATCTTGATTATTTTTTTGTTTTATTTTGTTTTTATATTTTATTTTATTTTTGGCTTAATTTGATTTCCGCACTTATTTTTCAGCTTTAGCAGTCTGTACGGAAACGATCATAACTGGAGTTTCGGAAATCCGTTTTAGGCGTTCTAAAAATCGCCGGAAAGCTAAGAGAGAGAGCTACAACTTTCGGGTTGGAGTCGAAGTCAGATTCGGAGCCCAAAATTCCAGAATTTCGTTTGAAGTTACTGCATTAGAATTTTATTTTAGTGTTGGGTCATGTATTGGGCCTGGGTTATGTTTTCGACCCAGTTGGGTTATGACCCGAATTTGCTTTCTTTTTAAGCGAAAAATACTCGTGTTACTGTTCACCTAGTTACATTTTCACGAAAAATACATTCGGAGCTTTGAGAGAACCATGGAGAGCTAATTCCTTAGAGTCATTCTGCTGTAATCGCGTTCCAACGCTTTAATGTTTTTACTTTATCAATCTAATTCGTTTCTCTTTAAACACTATTCTATGAATTGCTTTTGCTTAATCTGTTAGTTTATAGAATTGTTTTGATTAAATTCGTATGATTGCATCCTTAGCTTTTATTCGTCGTTACGTCGCTTTGTCGTTAATTCGCGTTTATAATTCGTGTTTGCTTAATTCACGAAAACTTAATCCGTTTGCTTAATTTGGAATATAGGATTGTTAATCTAGTTTATGTCTTTTGCGCTTGTTAATTGAAATAGGAATCGAATAGAGATCGAAATCGCTTAGGAAATTGGTAAGGTAGAAACCCGTGATAAGCCGGAACCAAAAACAGTAGATTGACTTATTTTGATAATCACTTATTTTAACCGCTTGATTGCATTTTCTTTATTTATCCGATCAGAAACCAAACCAACTCCCCCTCCATTTCGAATTTGGTAGATTAATCACATAAAAGAATCCTTGAGACGATATCCGAGTTGAATTGTCGTTGTATTACGTTTTCATAAAAAACACTCGTTTTGATCCGCGCGCGACAACTGATCAATGAGCTAGGCCCTCCACGACGGAGAGATGGATTGGGCCGACCCCGTGTGATGAGCGGGACAGAGCAATATATATATATATATATATATATATATATATATATATATATATATATATATATATATATATATATATATATATATATATATATATATATATATATATATATATATATATATATATATATATATATATATATATATATATATATATATATATATATATATATATATATATATATATATATATATATATATATATATATATATATATATATATATATATATATATATATATATATATATATATATATATATATATATATATATATTTATATATATATATATATATATATATATATATATATATATATATATATATATATATATATATATATATATATATATATATATATATATATATATATATATATATATATATATATATATATATATATATATATATATATATATATATATATATATATATATATATATATATATTTATATATATATATATATATATATATATATATATATATATATATATATATATATATATATATATATATAAGAATCTTAATCGGTTGAGTAAATAAATAAAATAATTAATTATATTTAATAATTAATTATTTAATTGAATATGTGCTTAAATATAAGTGGATGTCAAGATAATCCATTTCGAAATAATGAGAATTCTAAATGATTATCATTCTATATATAGACTATGATCACAAATATATCGTCCTATAAGAAGATTATCTCTTTTTATCCCCATTCGAAGAGTTTTCAAGACATTACGAGTACCGGTTGAGAAAAATCCACAAGCCAACCAGTGTCAAACACTTGTCTGTACATTTTTGTATTTTAGAATTATCGTTGCCATTGTCTAAAAATATTTCTCATTATATTCGTTAAGGTATTCCTATAATCATTAATATCAAAATGTCATAGATCCTAAGGTTTGTGTCCATGGGGAGACGCTTAAGCGCTCCCAGCGTGATGAGTGATCAGTGCATATTTATGTACTTTCTCCTATATTTTTACTTAGGCATTTCTTTACTTTATCTTGATTATTTTTATGTTTTATTTTGTTTTTATATTTTATTTTATTTTTGGCTTAATTTGATTTCCGCACTTATTTTTCAGCTTTAGCAGTCTTCACGGAAACGATCATAACTGGAGTTCCGGAAATCCGTTTGAGGCGTTCTAAAATTCGCCGGAAAGCTAAGAGAGAGAGCTACGACTTTCGTGTTGGAGTCGAAGTCAGATTCGGAGCCCACATTTCCAGAATTCCGTTTGAAGTTACTACATTAGAATTTTATTTTAGTGTTGGGTCATGTATTGGGCCTGGGTTATGTTTTCGACCCAGTTGGGTTATGACCCGAATTTGCTTTCTTTTTAAAGGAAAAATACTCGTGTTACTGTTCACCTAGTTACATTTTCACGAAAGATACATTCGGAGCTTTGAGAGAACCATGGAGAGCTAATTCCTTAGAGTCATTCTGCTGTAATCGCGTTCCAACGCTTTGAGGTTTTTACTTTATCAATCTAATTCGTTTCTCTTTAAACACTATTCTATGAATTGCTTTTGCTTAATCTATTAGTTTATAGAATTGTTTTGATTAAATTCGTATGATTGCATCCTTAGCTTTTATTCGTCGTTACGTTGCTTTGTCGTTAATTCGCGTTTATAATTCGTGTTTGCTTAATTCACGAAAACTTAATCCGTTTGCTTAATTTGGAATATAGGATTGTTAATCTAGTTTATGTCTTTTGCGCTTTTTAATTGACATAGGAATCGAATAGAGATCGAAATCGCTTAGGAAATTGGTAAGGTAGAAACCCGTGATAAGCCGGAACCGAAAACATTAGATTGACTTATTTTGATAATCACTTATTTTAACCGCTTAATTGCATTTTCTTTATTTATACAATCAGAAACCAAACCAACTCCCCCTCTATTTCGAATTTGGTAGATTAATCACATAAAAGAATCCTTGAGACGATATCCGAGTTGAATTGTCGCTGTATTACGTTTTCATTAAAAACACTCGTTTTGATCCGCGCGCGACAACTGATCAATGAGCTAGGCCCTCCACGACGGAGAGATGGATTGGGCCGACCCCGTGTGATGAGCGGGACAGAGCAATATATATATATATATATTATATTTATTATATATATATATTTATATATATATATATATATATATATATATATATATATATATATATATATATATATATATATATATATATAAGAATCTTAATCGGTTGAGTAAATAAATAAAATAATTAATTATATTTAATAATTAATTATTTAATTGAATATGTGCTTAAATATAAGTGGATGTCAAGATAATCCATTTCGAAATAATGAGAATTCTAAATGATTATCATTCTATATATAGACTATGATCACAAATATATCATCCTATAAGAAGATTATCTCTTTTTATCCCCATTCGAAGAGTCTTCAAGACATTACGAGTACCGGTTAAGAAAAATCCACAAGCCAACCAGTGTCAAACACTTGTCTGTACATTTTTGTATTTTAGAATTATCGTTGTCATTGTCTAAAAATCTTTCTCATTATATTCGTTAAGGTATTCCTATAATCATTAATATCAAAATGTCATAGATCCTAAGGTTTGTGTCCATGGGGAGACGCTTAAGCGCTCCCAGCGTGATGAGTGATCAGTGCATATTTATGTACTTTTTCCTATATTTTTACTTAGGCATTTCTTTACTTTATCTTGATTATTTTTATGTTTTATTTTGTTTTTATATTTTATTTTATTTTTGGCTTAATTTGATTTCCGCACTTATTTTTCAGGTTTAGCAGTCTTCACGGAAACGATCATAACTGGAGTTCCGGAAATCCGTTTGAGGCGTTCTAAAATTCGCCGAAAAGCTAAGAGAGAGAGCTACGACTTTCGTGTTGGAGTCGAAGTCAGATTCGGAGCCCAAAATTACAGAATTCCGTTTGAAGCTACTACATTAGAATTTTATTTTAGTGTTGGGTCATGTATTGGGTCTGGGTTATGTTTTCGACCCAGTTGGGTTTTGACCCGAATTTGCATTCTTTTTAAAGGAAAAATACTCGTGTTACTGTTCACCTAGTTACATTTTCACGAAAAATACATTCGGAGCTTTGAGAGAACCATGGAGAGCTAATTCCTTAGAGTCATTCTCCTGTAATCGCGTTCCAACGCTTTGAGGTTTTTACTTTATCAATCTAATTCGTTTCTCTTTAAACACTATTCTATGAATTGCTTTTGCTTAATCTATTAGTTTATAGAATTGTTTTGATTAAATTCGTATGATTGCATCCTTAGCTTTTATTCGTCGTTACGTTGCTTTGTCGTTAATTCGCGTTTATAATTCGTGTTTGCTTAATTCACGAAAACTTAATCCGTTTGCTTAATTTGGAATATAGGATTGTTAATCTAGTTTATGTCTTTTGCGCTTTTTAATTGACATAGGAATCGAATAGAGATCGAAATCGCTTAGGAAATTGGTAAGGTAGAAACCCGTGATAAGCCGGAACCGAAAACATTAGATTGACTTATTTTGATAATCACTTATTTTAACCGCTTAATTGCATTTTCTTTATTTATACAATCAGAAACCAAACCAACTCCCCCTCTATTTCGAATTTGGTAGATTAATCACATAAAAGAATCCTTGAGACGATATCCGAGTTGAATTGTCGCTGTATTACGTTTTCATTAAAAACACTCGTTTTGATCCGCGCGCGACAACTGATCAATGAGCTAGGCCCTCCACGACGGAGAGATGGATTGGGCCGACCCCGTGTGATGAGCGGGACAGAGCAATATATATATATATATATATTATATTTATTATATATATATATTTATATATATATATATATATATATATATATATATATATATATATATATATATATATATATATATATATATATATATATATATATATAAGAATCTTAATCGGTTGAGTAAATAAATAAAATAATTAATTATATTTAATAATTAATTATTTAATTGAATATGTGCTTAAATATAAGTGGATGTCAAGATAATCCATTTCGAAATAATGAGAATTCTAAATGATTATCATTCTATATATAGACTATGATCACAAATATATCATCCTATAAGAAGATTATCTCTTTTTATCCCCATTCGAAGAGTCTTCAAGACATTACGAGTACCGGTTAAGAAAAATCCACAAGCCAACCAGTGTCAAACACTTGTCTGTACATTTTTGTATTTTAGAATTATCGTTGTCATTGTCTAAAAATCTTTCTCATTATATTCGTTAAGGTATTCCTATAATCATTAATATCAAAATGTCATAGATCCTAAGGTTTGTGTCCATGGGGAGACGCTTAAGCGCTCCCAGCGTGATGAGTGATCAGTGCATATTTATGTACTTTTTCCTATATTTTTACTTAGGCATTTCTTTACTTTATCTTGATTATTTTTATGTTTTATTTTGTTTTTATATTTTATTTTATTTTTGGCTTAATTTGATTTCCGCACTTATTTTTCAGGTTTAGCAGTCTTCACGGAAACGATCATAACTGGAGTTCCGGAAATCCGTTTGAGGCGTTCTAAAATTCGCCGGAAAGCTAAGAGAGAGAGCTACGACTTTCGTGTTGGAGTCGAAGTCAGATTCGGAGCCCAAAATTACAGAATTCCGTTTGAAGCTACTACATTAGAATTTTATTTTAGTGTTGGGTCATGTATTGGGTCTGGGTTATGTTTTCGACCCAGTTGGGTTTTGACCCGAATTTGCATTCTTTTTAAAGGAAAAATACTCGTGTTACTGTTCACCTAGTTACATTTTCACGAAAAATACATTCGGTGCTTTGAGAGAACCATGGAGAGCTAATTCCTTAGAGTCATTCTCCTGTAATCGCGTTCCAACGCTTTGAGGTTTTTACTTTATCAATCTAATTCGTTTCTCTTTAAACACTATTCTATGAATTGCTTTTGCTTAATCTATTAGTTTATAGAATTGTTTTGATTAAATTCGTATGATTGCATCCTTAGCTTTTATTCGTCGTTACGTCGCTTTGTCGTTAATTCGCGTTTATAATTCGTGTTTGCTTAATTCACGAAAACTTAATCCGTTTGCTTAATTTGGAATATAGGATTGTTAATCTAGTTTATGTCTTTTGCGCTTGTTAATTGACATAGGAATCGAATAGAGATCGAAATCGCTTAGGAAATTGGTAAGGTAGAAACCCGTGATAAGCCGAAACCGAAAACAGTAGATTGACTTATTTTGATAATCACTTATTTTAACCGCTTAATTGCATTTTCTTTATTTATCCAATCAGAAACCAAACCAACTCCCCCTCCATTTCGAATTTGGTAGATTAATCACATAAAAGAATCCTTGAGACGATATCCGAGTTGAATTGTCGCTGTATTACGTTTTCATAAAAAACACTCGTTTTGATCCGCGCGCGACAACTGATCAATGAGCTAGGCCCTCCACGACAGAGAGATGGATTGGGCCGACCCCGTGTGATGAGCGGGACAGAGCAATATATATATATATATATATATATATATATATATATATATATATATATATATATATATATATATATATATATATATATATATATATATATATATATATATATATATATATATATATATATATATATATATATATATATATATATATATATATATATATATATATATATATATATATATATATATATATATATATATATATATATATATATATATATATATATATATATATATATATATATATATATATATATTTATTTATATATATATATATATATATATATATATATATATATATATATATATATATATATATATATATATATATATATATATATATATATATATATATATATATATATATATATATATATATATATATATATATATATATATATATATATATATATATATATATATATATAAATCTTAATCGGCTGAGTAAGTAAATAAAATAATTAATTATATTTAATAATTAATTATTTAACTGAATATGTGCTTAAATATAAGTGGATGTCAAGATAATCCATTTCGAAATAATGAGAATTCTAAATGATTATCATTCTATATATAGACTATGATCTCAAATATATCATCCTATAAGAAGATTATTTCTTTTTATCCCTATTCGAAGAGTTTTCAAGACATTACGAGTACCGGTTGAGAAAGATCCACAAGCCAACCAGTGTCAAACACTTGTCTGTACACTTTTGTATTTTAGAATTATTGTTGTCGTTGTCTAAAAATTTTTCTCATTATATTCATTAAGGTATTCCTATAATCATTAATATCAAAATGTCATAGATCCTAAGGTTTGTGTCCATGGGGAGACGCTTAAGCGCTCCCAGCGTGATGAGTTATCAGTGCATATTTATGCACTTTCTCTTATATTTTTACTTAGGCATTTCTTTACTTTATCTTGATTATTTTATGTTTTATTTTGTTTTTATATTTTATTTTATTTTTGGCATAATTTGATTTCTGCATTTATTTTTCAGCTTTAGCAGTCTGCACGAAAACGATCATAACTGGAGTTTCGGAAATCCGTTTGAGGCGTTCTAAAATTCGCCGGAAAGCTAAGAGAGAGAGCTACGACTTTCGTGTTGGAGTCGAAGTCAGATTCGGAGCCCAAAATTCCAGAATTCCGTTTGAAGTTACTGCATTAGAATTTTATTTTAGTGTTGGGTCATGTATTGGGCCTGGGTTATGTTTTCGACCCAGTTGGGTTTTGACCCGAATTTGATTTCTTTTTAAAGGAAAAATACTAGTGTTACTGTTCACCTAGTTACATTTTCACGAAAAATACATTCGAAGCTTTGTGAGTACCATGGAGAGCTAATTCCTTAGAGTCATTCTGCTGTAATCGCGTTCCAACGCTTTGAGGTTTTTACTTTATCAATCTAATTCGTTTCTCTTTAAACATTATTCTATGAATTGATTTTGCTTAATCTGTTAGTTTATTGAATTGTTTTGATTAAATTCGTATGATTGCATCCTTAGCTTTTATTCGTCGTTACGTCGCTTTGTCGTTAATTCGCGTTTATAATTCGTGTTTCCTTAATTCACGAAAACTTAATCTGTTTGCTTAATTTGGAATATAGGATTGTTAATCTAGTTTATGTCTTTTGCGATTGTTAATTGACATAGGAATCGAATAGAGATCGAAATCGCTTAGGAAATTGGTAAGGTAGAAACCCGTGATAAGCCGGAACCGAAAACAGTAGATTGACTTATTTTGATAATCACTTATTTTAACCGCTTGATTGCATTTTCTTTATTTATCCAATCAGAAACCAAAGCAACTCCCCCTCCATTTCAAATTTGGTAGATTAATCACATAAAAGAATCCTTGAGACGATATCCGAGTTGAATTGTCGCTGTATTACATTTTCATCAAAAACACTCGTTTTGATCCGCGAGCGAGAACTGATCAATGAGCTAGGCCCTCCACGACGGAGAGATGGATTGGGCCGACCCCGTGTGATGAGCGGGACAGAGCAATATATATATATATATATATATATATATATATATATATATATATATATATATATATATATATATATATATATATATATATATATATATATATATATATATATATATATATATATATATATATATATATATATATATTATATATATATATATATATATATATATATATATATATTTTATATATATATATATATATATATATATATATATATATATATATATATATATATAAGAATCTTAATCGGTTGAGTAAGTAAATAAAATAATTAATTATTTAATTGAGTATGTGCTTAAATATAAGTGGATGTCAAGATAATCCATTTCGAAATAATGAGAATTCTAAATGATTATCATTCTATATATAGACTATGATCACAAATATATCATCCTATAAGAAGATTATCTCTTTTTATCCCCATTCGAAGAGTTTTCAAGACATTACGAGTAGCTGTTGAGAAAAATCCACAAGCCAACCAATGTCAAACACTTGTCTGTACACTTTTGTATTTTAGAATTATCGTTGTCATTGTCTAAAAATCTTTCTCATTATATTCGTTAA
Source organism: Lathyrus sativus (assembly GCA_963859935.3). Taxonomy (NCBI): domain Eukaryota; kingdom Viridiplantae; phylum Streptophyta; class Magnoliopsida; order Fabales; family Fabaceae; genus Lathyrus; species Lathyrus sativus. Next base: position 21,491 of record CAWUDS030007317.1, read on the forward strand.
GGTATTCCTATAA
>CAWUDS030007318.1:0-21410 GCA_963859935.3 Lathyrus sativus
TATATATATATTTATTTATATATATATATATATATATATATATATATATATATATATTATATATATATATATTATATTGTAAAATTTTATTCTTCGACCGGTTTAACTTATTAATTGAAAGGGTGATTTAGTATTTCTGCATCTTTCGGAGGTGGGAGCTTAATGACTTTACGGATTCGGAAGAAAGGTGTGAACAACAAACCTTGGAGTGAGTAGATAATGGAGGAAGAAGAAGAGAATACACCGGCGGCAACGGTGAAGTTGGGTTCATACGGTGGTTCGGTCATGTTGGTTGTTCCCGGGGAGGAATCAGCTGCGGAAGAGACCATGCTTCTTTGGGGTATTCTTCAGCCTACTCTTTCCAAACCTAATGCTTTTGTTGCTCAATCTTCCTTGCAGCTCTGCCTCGATTCCTGCGGTCACTCTCTCTCCATTCTTCAATCACCTTCGTCCTTGGTATCTCTCTTATTCTTTAATTAAAGTTTATTGGTAAAATATTTGATTTTGATGATGGTATGGGTTCTAATTTGATGACCCATTTGTTTGTTTTTTAACACAATCACGATGTCCTAGTTCATGAAATACTATCCCACTGATTGTTGCTGCTTAAAGTTAGAAGCTTTCAGTGACCATTGATTTGCTGTTTGTGTTCTGCCAGTTGTGTTTGTAATGATTAGTCAGAATTTAGAGTGTTTTTGTGTGTCACTGTATGTGTTTGTGTGATGATTCGGATTATAGTATGCATGTGATTGTGTGTATGCAGCGCTGACACTTCATATTGAAATTGTGTTTGGTGTCGAAGTGTTCAGTGTCTGTACCGGTTCTTTATGTTTGTGTTTGTGTGTTTGTGATGATGATTGAAGGTTAGAGTATGATTGTGTTTTCGGTGTGTGGTTGTATTTTAAAGCTTCCGATCATGTGGATAATTTGCATTAGTGCTTAATTAATAGTTTTAAATTTTAATGGTTAAGTTGGCATCATACATACATACCATTGTTGAATTCAGTTCAAACTTCACAGTTATGGCCTTTTGGACTTTTGATTCAAGGGCACACCTGGAGTAACTGGATCGGTGATGTGGGACAGTGGAGTTATGCTGGGCAAGTTTCTAGAACATTCTGTTGACTCGGGATTGCTTGTTCTTCAAGGCAAGAAGATTGTTGAACTGGGATCTGGTTGCGGATTGGTTGGGTAATTACAATCAAATTCCGTTGTTATCGTTGATTACTCTGTTGTACTATAAGAATAAAGTTTTTTGCCTAGTTTTTCTTTATTTGCTTTCAGCTTTTTTAACAAGACAAGATAGGATTGGGAATGAAATCATTACAAAGAAAGTTTGACTAGCTAGAATTATGAATGAGATAGTCTTACGTAATTTGGAGCATGTGTGGAGATGATTTATAGAAGCCCTATATGGAGGATAATCCAATAGTTGAAGGTAGAAAGGGACCAATGAATAATCATTTGTTTCAAGAAGTGATTATAGCAGCAGTATAGTGTATTGGATTTTTATCAAATTGCTATTGTTCCACAATATGCTATTTAGCACAAAATGTGGTCAAATAGAGGCTATAGTGGCAATATAACACTGTAGTGTAGCAGAATCAAACAAACCGCAATTTACCGTGATCGGCACATTGGGGAATGGGAATAATATAGGCCAAACATTAAGAAAAATTTAGAATTAGTTTTGATATATTGCCAATGTAAAATGTGTTACCCTGACAGCATATCACAACTAATCATATATAAGACTTAAGAATTAGTTAAACTTATGATTGAAGTTGAATGTTTTTAATGATACGACGATTATGATTAACTATGAAGTGTAAATTTTTTTCCTAACATTGCATATGAATTTTTTTTGACTGTCACATTGTATATAAGTTAAATACTTATTTTATTAGCTTTTTTGTTCACCTACTCTATCATGCTCTATTCTTATTTATTTTTCTTTCGTAGTTGCATTGCAGCTCTTTTGGGTGGTGAAGTCGTTCTTACTGATCTGCCTGATAGACTGAGGCTACTCAGAAAGAACATTGAAACCAATATGAAACATATCTCTCTGCGCGGTTCTATAACAGCAACTGAACTCACATGGGGAGATGATCCTGATCCAGAACTCATTGTCCCCACACCTGATTACAGTAATAACCCTCCCTCAACCCTTTTTAACTAGTAATGAACTCTGTGACATGTTGCCGTCATTTGTATTGCTATGATCACCTTAACAAGTGTTATCAAATTCTACCGCACTACAGTGCTATAGTAGCTATCTAACAACACTACCATAAGATACTTTCAGAAAATGTTTCCTACTCTCATTTTCCGTTTTCACATTTTATTACAAAAGCGCACCTTGTTTACGATCTGTTGGCCGTTTTTAAAGTTTTGCACATGAATGAAACTCACTTGATTTATTAATTTCAGTACTAGGATCTGATGTGGTGTACAGTGAAAGCGCTGTTGTGGATCTGCTAGAGACACTTGCTCAGCTCTCTGGACCTAACACGACAGTATTTCTGGCTGGGGAACTTAGAAATGGTAAGAAGATCATTCTTCTTTCTTCTTATATGGACCTCAATCCTTTACTGTAGTTGTGAAAAATATTGTCTTCTGATTTCAGATGCAATTCTTGAGTACTTCTTAGAAGCTGCAATGAATGATTTCACGATTGGGCGTGTGGATCAAACTCTATGGCATCCTGATTATCGCAGCAATCGCGTTGTTCTATATGTTCTAGTCAAGAAATGATTAAGAGTAATTTTGTGTAATACATCATGCAATTTTAAAAAGTTCTATTTAATGAGTTTGGTCTGATGAATACCATACAAAAGTTTGTGATGTTGCGAGACACTTGGGATTTTGGTTAGTCTTCCAAATTGTCAAATAAAGACTCCAAGCTATATAAGTGTTGTTATTATTGATTCTTTTATTTGTGGTTTTTTATTCTGAAATGAAATGATTTTTGAAAGACTGATAACTGATTGAAAAATAAATAAAATCGGATCAATATCTGTTTTAACTAGAAATTATATTTTTAACTGAGAGTTGTTAAACTAGAGTTTGTCTCAAGATTTTTAATCAAGGATCGGATTCGTATACTTTTGAAACAATTTGACCTTAATTGAAATATATTATTATACTTTTGAAACAATTTGACCTTAATTGAAATATATTAATTACTTTGTTTTTTTGATTAATATCTTAAAAATGAAATTACTGTGTGTTTGTTTTTTTATATAATTAATGAAATAACTGGTATATTTGTTTGAATGATATCTTTAGAATGAAATCATTTTCTTTTTAAAAAATTGAGTGAGTTATATATTTTAGGTATAAATTAATAACTATGATGCCCCTTAACTTTAAGTGAAGTTTTGTTTTGGTTTTCGAACTAAAAAAATGTTATATAATGATCCTTTAACTTAAGTTCTATTAAACCATTTGGTCTATTATGTTAGTTTGTATTAAAAAACGTTAGCATTGTGTGATCCGGCATGTCAAGTAAGTAAATTTTAATTCCACATCAACACATAGTTATATTACGTTACATAGGGTTCTATTTGCAACTCTAGTCTTCTTCCATTTATTTTCTTCTCCAAATCAGGGTTAAATCCTCAAATGTTTTTACTAAAATGAAAGTGTTCTTAAAATAATGAATGATGTGAACAGTGTCAGACCATTAAAAGACATTACAAAATCTTAGCAGACATAATAATGATCAAGTTGGCTTAAAATAGACTTGTCACCCTTATGAAGTTTTTTTTTCTAGTTTTGGATGGTGACGGACTTGTAACAGCCATGCATGTTAAGTGTAATATAAATTCCACCTCATCCATTAAAATAAATACAGAAATTACACCTCAGTTATTTAAAGTCCAACAATGCATATTATAATGTTTTTTCAAAAAAAAACTAATAGAAAAGACTAATATATATATATATATATATATATATATATATATATATATATATATATATATATATATATATATATATATATATATATATAACAAAATATAAGTTAATAGAGCATAATGTAACAATTTTTTTAAGGATCAAAATGAAAGAATGGCTAAAATTAAAGAATTAAAAGAGGTATTAAATATTTACAAAATTATATTCTTTTCATTAATTCAAATAATGGATTCAGTTTTTAAAACATGGCAAAATTTCTCCACCTACCACCGGCAACAACAATTTAAGTTTTGTATTTCTTGTTCCATAGACATCAACAGCTAACATGGCATCCTCAACCCCTCAAGTCATAACCTGCAAAGGTGAGTTTGAGTTCACTTTACGAATTATGTTATGATATGTATCTATCTATAACCTATGTCCATTGTTTATGAAACATACAGCTGCAGTGGCATGGGGAGCTGGAGAGGCATTGGTAATGGAGGAAGTGGAGGTCAATTGTTGCGGTTAGAATATGATTTCAAATTATTAATTAATTTGAATCGCATCTTTAGTTCACAACCGCTCTTTGATTTATCCGAAGGAAAAAGTCAAAAGAGGAAAACCTAATTTTGCATCGTAAAGACAATGCAGGAAGAGATCTAGGTAAGGGGTTGGTTAAGCTTAGGGAAGGTACTAGCACCCTAAACTTCTGTAGTACTCTACAGGAACCTTTTGTTTATTGTATGCTTTTTTATTTTATTATTTGTTTGAAATATATTGCTAAGGGATAGAGTGACCTAAAGACCTAAGGGTTAGTCCTAAGTTTACTCGGCAAGACGTCGCGTCTTGTGCCTACGTATCCTGGATAGGGAATGGAATCAGAGTAATCGTAGTTCCCCTCGAAAGGGAGGTTAGAAACGTCTTGACTGTGGTCAAGGTTTCAATGGGGAATAAACGTATCTTAAGGACACGCTTATGTGGAGTCTTTGAAACTCCTATTTCTACGTTGAATTTGTTAATTAAAAATTTAGGGTTGAAATTAGGGATTCCACGGCGGGAAACCCTAAAACAAAGTACGGCGACTCTTTGACCTAAAACTAGGGTAAAGGGTATTTTTGTCCACGGCGGGACGCCTAGGTTAATTAGGGTTTGAGACGGCTAAAACTAGGGTTATTGACTCGGCGGTCAAACAACTAGACCTAATTCCTTCGGAGGGAATTCTAACGGTAAAACATGCAAACATGACAAAATATTATACGGCAAAATTAAAGTGCGGAAAGTAAAGAAAGCGTCGCGACGATCACTCGCGTAAATTACAAATCCCAAAAAAAACAAAAACAAAATAAATCGCGACCATGGCCTCGCGTAAATTACATCCATGGAACAAAATAAATTAAAATAAATATGAATCATAATCTATGTATAATCTGAGGAGAGAAACAGAGAACGTTAGTGAAAAGTTAGACGAAAATATGGCAAACATATTTTATATTAAAAGAAACACGAAAATGCAATTTGGAATTTTTATTATTGTTTTGTTAATTTTTATATTTTTTTTTATTAAAATTTTAGTCTTAATTTTAAAAGGTTTTAATTTTTAAATAAACAAAACTTTAGTTTTAACTTTTTATCTTTAGAAAGTTTTAATTTTAATTTTAATTTTTAAAAGAGAAAGTCTTAAATTAAAAAAAAACTCTAATCATAAGTTTTTTTTTTAAAAGAAGAAGTTTACATAAAAAAAAAGGTTCGTTAGTCTTACTTTAAAAGAATGTTAGTTTTAAAATTTTAAAGAAAGTTTTAGAAAAAGTTTTAACCCTTTCTAACATGTTTTAATTTTTAATCTTTAAAACTTAAAAAAAATGTTAATTTTAATACTTAAAAAAAAGTTTTAATTTTAGGACTGGGTTAATTTTAAGTTAGTAAAAATGTTTTCACTTAACTATAAAAGTGTTTTAAACACTGTTTATTTATTAAAAAAAAATTATTAGTGGTTAGTGTTTTAATTAAGAAAAAGTTTTAAGTTTTTTACTTACTGTAATTATAATCAAAAACTGGTTTTAGTTATAATTCACAAAAAGGGTTTTTAGTTAGAAAAAAAGAAAAGGTTTAAAAAATGAAATGAGAGTTTAATTATTTGGAAGAGGTTTTAATTGGGATAACATAAAAGCTTACATTTCAGTTGCCGGTTGGTGATGCTTTTGCTTGTTCTTCGCCGGCGGCAATGGTTCTCGACGAACTTCTTTGGATCTCTTTTCCTCTTTCTCAAATGGAGGTGATGATGATGAGCTTCGAAACTCTTCTGAACCTCCGGATCTTGACGACCGCCGTTTTTCTTTTTGCCTCCTTTTCTGATGACCTGTTCTTGATTTTCTGATGTGAATGAAGTTTCCTCCCATCACTTATGTTTATATAGGTAACAAATTAGGGTTAGCTCTAACCTAATTCCCACTTTAAAGCCCAACTTAAAGAATTAGTCAAAACTAAATTAAAACAAACTTAAACAAACTAAAACAAACTTAAAAGAATAAAATCTTTTCTAATGTTTTTAATTTTATAATTTTTTTGATGTTTTTATGAATAATATGGAAAAAAGTGAAAAATAATATTTTTTTAAAAAATAATTTAAATAAAATACGAAAATAATAATTAAATAATTAAAAAAACTATTTTTGTTATTTTTTTTTATGAAAAATAGAAAAGTTAGAACAAAAATAAAAGAAAAACAAAAAGTGAAGAAGGTGGGATTTGAACTCTCGACCTCTCACACTCACAACTCCTTACACACGGTCTCTTGCCAATTGTGCCATTTTATTCATTCAAAATAAAGTGGCACTAGAAACTATGTAAAGGTAGGACAAATTTGGGGTGCAACAGATGCCCCTATTTAAATAGCTTCACCGGATGATTTGAGCAGCGGAGACTCGAGAAATCGCGGTGAAAGGGATTTAAATACAGATAACCGAAAATTTGGCCTCTAGATGCAGTGATATGCAATGATATGGACAAAATAACACGAACTATAATGCTGACAATGCCATGAATCTAATATGATGCGTATGATGGAATGATGAATGCAAGGATGCAGACGACACGACGTCATAGGGGACAGCGCAACGAAGAATTGCACTGGGGAAGAAGACACGCGGTGGTGACAAGGTAACATAGGATCCACACGGAGGCAGGACCAGGTAAACGACAGACGCTAGAGTTTTCGGGACATTCCTTGAAGAGATCGAGCGGGATCTTCAGGACTCACCAGAAAACATATAGGGAGAGACAAACATCAGAACATTTCGGAAGAACAACGAAAAGGAGACACGTCGTATCTGGAAGAACGTCAGATAGACATGACACGAAATAGTCGATGGGTGCCAAGTAAACTGGACTTTGTCCACAAGGTAAGACGCGGATAAAACACGACCTCGGGGAGAAAAATGCAAATGGGGATAAAACACCCATGCTGCCAAGTAACTAAATTCGTCCACAAGGTAAGACGCAGATAAAACACGAGCTCAGGAGAAAAACGCAAATGGGGATAAAACACCCATGATGCCAAGTAAATAAATTTTTCCCACAAGGTAAGACGCGAGTAAAACACGACCTCAGGGAGAAAAAAAAAGCAAATGGGGGTAAAACACCATGATGTTAGGTAAACCCAGGAATATCTGGTAAACGGGGAATAAAACACCCGGGATAAAGGTACATGGGGGATAAAACACCCAAGGATAGAAGGTAAATGGGGAGTAAAGCACCCAAGATAGACATGTAAATGGGGAGTAAAGCACCCAGGATAGAAATGTAAATGGGGAGTAAAGCACCCAAGATAAAAATGTAAATGGGGAGTAAAGCACCCAAGCTAGAAATGTAAATGGGGATTAAAGCACCCAAGATAGAGAGGTAAATGGGGAGTAAAACACCCAAGATAGAAATGTAAATTGGGAGTAAAGCACCCAAGATAGAAATGTAAATGGGGAGTAAAGCACCCAAGATGTGCACATGTATAGGAATTATGCTATGGCATATGATCAAATGCAAATGCAGACGTCGACGACAAGACTCGACTCTTTCTGTGAGATGACAAAACTGGAGGACTGATTCCTCAACACGGAGATCACTGTCATTCTGTTAAACTGTATCAAGTTGATAGTCACTGTAGGAATGATGAATAACTGCTTGGGGATTATGCAAGTAAACTGCCCCAGGTCAAATGAATTGATAATTGCTTCAGCTGTCTGATTCGTGGAATCGACTGTTTTGTTGTATCCTCGGAGGGCTTGCCCCAGTCTGAGTCTTGAACAATTCTCTGGATAAACCAAATCTGAGAAGATATTGCCTTGAACAAATCTTGAACTGATTCTTTGACAGGATGTAAAAGGAACTTGCCCCTGATAAGATCACTTGACCAAGTTTCTTATTGTTTGAAAATTCCTTAGAGGAAAGCCAGTTTGCAAACAAAAATATTCATACAAACATGGTAATGCAAAGTTCATGCGACTTTTGAAATCAAAATTATTTTTGAAAGATGGAAAATACATGAGTCGTTAGTCAGAACACGGTGGTTCAAGACGCTCAAAGTTTAAAACAAAGGTGTACTGCCAAAATAAATGATTCCCAAAGATCTTTAGGATTCAGGTTACGCAACCTTGCTGTAGTATACTTTCAAAATAACCTTGCTTCAATTAGGTCTTTTGAGGGTTGTAATGTGGCCTGGTTCACGGTTTATGAAACAAAGGATAAAGGCTCAAAATTTGTTTGTTCCCACCCCATCTACATGATGATCTCCAGTCCTATGCTCAGTTAACTCCTATTATGCATTTAGGTTCCTATAGGTTAGGAATTGCACTGATGGTAGCAATGATGGTTCAGAAGTCAATGGACCTATGAAAAGCAGCCACTACTTCCTTATGATATTTGGTCATTTTGACATTGAGGATTTTCAGGGTAAAGATTTAAAACTCCTCTTTGTATTATCCCTAAATTTTTCCTGAACTGTTTTACAGTCAGCGGGATGCCCCAGTTTTGCCTAAGTCTCCTTCATAGGTTTTGACTTAGCGGGATTTTTTTTTTTGATTTTTTTTTTGAAACATGACTGCCTGGTTTAATGATTACGGTGAACCATCATCAGTTTTTTTGGCTTAAAAAAATCCTCGACACTTGTTTGTTGTGTGTGAAGGAAAATTGTAAGTGCGACCTTTATATGAAAGGTATATTGCATGAACACATAACCGAGTTAACTGAGAACTACCCATCCCCAGGTTAAAATTGCGGTTTTTTTTGTAAAGAAAGGAACTCCAACTTCTAGGCTCGAAGGGGGTTGACAAGGGATTAACTTCCTTATTTCTCCAGTGTTTGGGAATTGAAACAATGCCTTACATCGTCAACAAGGTTTGATTGAAAGCATACTGACAGCAAGTATGGGTATAACATTATCATCATCCTCCCTCCGATCTTAGCATATCAAAATTTTGGACAAGAAGTAAACATTTGAAAAATAAAGCATAAAGATGCAAATAAATGGACGGAAATGAATTGAATCAAAAGTCGCAATGCTTATTTCATTAATGAAAGTACAAACATAATTAAAAGCAAACAACTAATACGAAATAAGGAAAATGCAAACAACAAGGAATAAAAGGCCTAGTGATAAAACTTCATTTCTGATGCACTGGCAAGGGATCCTTCTGAACATTCGGATAACCGTCTGTAAAATCAAGTATTCTGGTTCTAACCAATTCACGCACTCTAGCCTTCAGCGCAAAACAATGTTCCAAGTCGTGGCCTGGGGCAACCTCATGAAAAGCACAATGGAGATCGGTCCTGAACCCAACCGGAGGGGGATTAGGAGGAGGTGGCGAAGCCTTTATGGTGATCAGTCCTCGTCGAACCAAGTCAAGATATAGCTCGGTGTAAGTCATGGGAATAGGATCAAAGTGGCTTCTGTTCCATTTCTGGTTTTGTCTGATAACTGGGTGTTGAGGAGTCTGAGCTGGCTGTCCTCTGGCAATCAGTATTTGAAGCATTTCAGTGAGCTTAATTATGTCTGACTTCAACTCATCGATTTCCATTCAGATCTATGCATTGTATGTCTCTTGCTCTGACATCTTATGTCTATAGTTAGCCCTGGTCTGATATCTGTGTCGAGGAATCAACTTGACGACTCAAAGGTACACTGGAAGATGAGAGAACCGAGAATGAGAAACCGGGGGAAAAATACAATGCAAAAATGTGATGCTAATGCCATGTAATGGTTCCAAGAATTTCAACGGTCGATTGCAAATATTCCCTTTTAGGAAAGTTGGAAAGAAAAAATTTTTTGACTCTAAAATGTAGGACCTTTTTGAATTTGCAAAGGACTGTTGAATTCCTTGAAACTGGAAATGATATGATGCTTTATGGATGCAAAGCACAAATACACACACAAAGGTCCTAGGTTAGAGGACAACGAATGGAGTTAAGGTCTACCCTTCCCAAAAGGTAAGTACTATAGGTTAATTGTACCTGCAGAACAAGGTTCTAAAGAGGTGCCCAAAGTCATCAGTCCATCCTTCGGATATTATCAACTTTCCAACTGACTCGGAGGTCGATAATATTCTTAAGAGAACCTCTTTTGAGTGTAGTATCGCGTAGCAACTATTGTAGGACTACTCCCACATAGTTCCCGCACTACGTCCTATATAAGGCCAATGTGGTATTAAGGTACTACGGTCCCCAGTATCACAGACTCCAATTGAAAATAGTAAAAGTTTTCACGACTGCACTCGATCAACCGAACCATTTTCGAAAGGGTCTCAACTGAGCGGTGATTCTCGAGTCGACTTGGTCGGGACTCACTCCCGGCAAGCCTCGTCGAATATCTCACCTTCCTATAATAAGGTCACTCAAGTCCGGGTTAGGACTTATCTCACAATAACAGGTATCCCTACAAGGTACAATGATATATAAAAATAATTAATAAAATATCATACAAAAAACAAAATAGGGGTAACCCTTAAAAATTAGGAGGGTCCCCAGTGAAGTCGCCATTTTCTGTTGCGGTTAGAATATGATTTCAAATTATTAATTAATTTGAATCGCATCTTTAGTTCACAACCGCTCTTTGATTTATCCGAAGGAAAAAGTCAAAAGAGGAAAACCTAATTTTGCATCGTAAAGACAATGCAGGAAGAGATCTAGGTAAGGGGTTGGTTAAGCTTAGGGAAGGTACTAGCACCCTAAACTTCTGTAGTACTCTACAGGAACCTTTTGTTTATTGTATGCTTTTTTATTTTATTATTTGTTTGAAATATATTGCTAAGGGATAGAGTGACCTAAAGACCTAAGGGTTAGTCCTAAGTTTACTCGGCAAGACGTCGCGTCTTGTGCCTACGTATCCTGGATAGGGAATGGAATCAGAGTAATCGTAGTTCCCCTCGAAAGGGAGGTTAGAAACGTCTTGACTGTGGTCAAGGTTTCAATGGGGAATAAACGTATCTTAAGGACACGCTTATGTGGAGTCTTTGAAACTCCTATTTCTACGTTGAATTTGTTAATTAAAAATTTAGGGTTGAAATTAGGGATTCCACGGCGGGAAACCCTAAAACAAAGTACGGCGACTCTTTGACCTAAAACTAGGGTAAAGGGTATTTTTGTCCACGGCGGGACGCCTAGGTTAATTAGGGTTTGAGACGGCTAAAACTAGGGTTATTGACTCGGCGGTCAAACAACTAGACCTAATTCCTTCGGAGGGAATTCTAACGGTAAAACATGCAAACATGACAAAATATTATACGGCAAAATTAAAGTGCGGAAAGTAAAGAAAGCGTCGCGACGATCACTCGCGTAAATTACAAATCCCAAAAAAAACAAAAACAAAATAAATCGCGACCATGGCCTCGCGTAAATTACATCCATGGAACAAAATAAATTAAAATAAATATGAATCATAATCTATGTATAATCTGAGGAGAGAAACAGAGAACGTTAGTGAAAAGTTAGACGAAAATATGGCAAACATATTTTATATTAAAAGAAACACGAAAATGCAATTTGGAATTTTTATTATTGTTTTGTTAATTTTTATATTTTTTTTTATTAAAATTTTAGTCTTAATTTTAAAAGGTTTTAATTTTTAAATAAACAAAACTTTAGTTTTAACTTTTTATCTTTAGAAAGTTTTAATTTTAATTTTAATTTTTAAAAGAGAAAGTCTTAAATTAAAAAAAAACTCTAATCATAAGTTTTTTTTTTAAAAGAAGAAGTTTACATAAAAAAAAAGGTTCGTTAGTCTTACTTTAAAAGAATGTTAGTTTTAAAATTTTAAAGAAAGTTTTAGAAAAAGTTTTAACCCTTTCTAACATGTTTTAATTTTTAATCTTTAAAACTTAAAAAAAATGTTAATTTTAATACTTAAAAAAAAGTTTTAATTTTAGGACTGGGTTAATTTTAAGTTAGTAAAAATGTTTTCACTTAACTATAAAAGTGTTTTAAACACTGTTTATTTATTAAAAAAAAATTATTAGTGGTTAGTGTTTTAATTAAGAAAAAGTTTTAAGTTTTTTACTTACTGTAATTATAATCAAAAACTGGTTTTAGTTATAATTCACAAAAAGGGTTTTTAGTTAGAAAAAAAGAAAAGGTTTAAAAAATGAAATGAGAGTTTAATTATTTGGAAGAGGTTTTAATTGGGATAACATAAAAGCTTACATTTCAGTTGCCGGTTGGTGATGCTTTTGCTTGTTCTTCGCCGGCGGCAATGGTTCTCGACGAACTTCTTTGGATCTCTTTTCCTCTTTCTCAAATGGAGGTGATGATGATGAGCTTCGAAACTCTTCTGAACCTCCGGATCTTGACGACCGCCGTTTTTCTTTTTGCCTCCTTTTCTGATGACCTGTTCTTGATTTTCTGATGTGAATGAAGTTTCCTCCCATCACTTATGTTTATATAGGTAACAAATTAGGGTTAGCTCTAACCTAATTCCCACTTTAAAGCCCAACTTAAAGAATTAGTCAAAACTAAATTAAAACAAACTTAAACAAACTAAAACAAACTTAAAAGAATAAAATCTTTTCTAATGTTTTTAATTTTATAATTTTTTTGATGTTTTTATGAATAATATGGAAAAAAGTGAAAAATAATATTTTTTTAAAAAATAATTTAAATAAAATACGAAAATAATAATTAAATAATTAAAAAAACTATTTTTGTTATTTTTTTTTATGAAAAATAGAAAAGTTAGAACAAAAATAAAAGAAAAACAAAAAGTGAAGAAGGTGGGATTTGAACTCTCGACCTCTCACACTCACAACTCCTTACACACGGTCTCTTGCCAATTGTGCCATTTTATTCATTCAAAATAAAGTGGCACTAGAAACTATGTAAAGGTAGGACAAATTTGGGGTGCAACATCAATCCTCCCCAACCATTCGAGATTAGGATTAAAGTTGTCTCCACCTCTCTATGTCGTAGTGATCTTTCTGCTTGGGAATCTCATGTAACTTTATCATTATTTCTATTCTACCCTTTTACTTTAATATCATCACTTTCTAGTTACTTTTCTCCTCTGTGAGATGTAATTCAACAACATTATATATACCAATCAACATTTTGTTTGACCAGATTAATGATTAACTATGTCTAATCAAATATTTGGGTGAATTGTCCGACACGTGTTGTATGAGTGTCATACGGGTGTCGGACACCGATTTAAAGAGTGTCAAATCAAAGAAAAATACCACTTTTTTTAGGGGCACTTGTTTGAATTTTCTGACACGTGACATACGAGTGTCACACAAGTGCCGGGCACTCAGGTGTCCGTGTTTTATAGGCAATGACGCTTCTGATTAGAGGTATCTCCAACACTAGTATGACTTACGACATATGCTTACATTCAATTATTTCTTTTTCTTAAACAATTATCGGTGTTGACGGTCAATGTCTTAATACTGATATGTTCTATCTACGATGTCTGTGTCTATGTTAGTTCTTCACGGATAATCACTTATTATTGTATTAAGAATTTCTAAACATTGCATTCCTCAAAAGTATGTCTGCTTGTGTTGTTTGTAAAAGCTAATAATAACATCTAACATAAGTTTTTATTATGCAGGCTATATTTCCTCGCGTATTTGGCCATGAAGCATCGGGGTAATCTACGCATAATGTTCTTTTTTTGGATTAATTTTAAAATGAGTCATTAGTCATATGCAGTTATCCTAAATTGTGGTCTACAATCACAATTGCAGCAAATTCATCTGGATTTGTCCGCATTTTTTTGGTCGTAATATCAAAGTTTAGAACCAACAGTGTAATGGTTTTGCAGGGTTGTTGAGAGTGTGGGGCTAGAAGTGACTGAATTCAAAGAAGGCGACCATGTGCTAACGGTTTTCATCGGAGAATGCATGTCATGCAAGCCGTGCAAATCAGGAAAAAGTAATATTTGTCAAGTTTTGGGATTGGAAAGAAAAGGCTTAATGCATAGTGATCAAAAGACAAGATTCTCAATAAAAGGGAAGCCTGTTTATCATTATTGCGGTGTTTCAAGTTTTAGCGAATACACAGTTGTCCATTCTGGATGTGCAGTGAAAGTTAGTCCTCATGTACCTCTCGACAAAATATGCCTTCTAAGCTGTGGCGTCGCTGCAGGTAAAGTTCGTGGAGAGCATTGAAACTCTACTGCCATTAATGAGTTTTTTGTTGTGTTATTGATTATTTGATAAATTTGCATTAGGTCTGGGTGCAGCATGGAATGTTGCTGATGTGACAAAAGGATCAACAGTTGTTATATTCGGTCTCGGAACCGTTGGTCTTTCTGTAAGTCCAACAACTCAACAACTATTTACGAATTCTCTTTGTGCTCGAGGTCTTATAATCTTCTTAACAGACAAATGATATGATATTTCGCAAATCATAACTTTCATGTTCAATAGGTTGCTCAAGGTGCCAAACTAAGAGGCGCATCTAGAATAATCGGTGTTGACAGCAATCCACATAAGTGTGAAAACGGTAACATAATTAGTTTTCTGGATTACTCTTAAATTATTTTTAAACCGTAAAACCTGTCATAAATCACAACCTCTTGGTTTACTATCTGATTTTTTGTTGATTGTCACCACAGCTATATCTTTCGGGGTTACAGAAGTTGTTGATCCAAATTCGTACAAAGAACCTATCGCGCAGGTGGATTCTTCATCTCATTACAAAATTTCCAAAATTTAAAACCTTTTCAAAAAATCTTATAAATGACCATCGCAACCAGTTTTGTGTTGAAAATTTCAGGTTATTAAGCGCATTACTGATGGCGGAGCAGATTTCTGTTTCGAATGTGTCGGAGACACTGATATGATAACAACCGCATTGCAATCATGTTGCGATGTAATACTCTATACCCTTCAATGCGCTTAATCAAGTTATTAATCTAAACAACGAGCATGACTTGAACTTGATTCTATCTTTCGATGTTTGTTATAGGGATCGGGTTTGACTGTAACACTTGGTGTGCCAAAGGTGAAACCCGAGATGTCGGCTCATTATGGATTATTCTTAACAGGAAGAACATTAAAAGGATCTCTATTTGGAGGATGGAAACCTAAAACTGATCTTCCTTCACTAGTAGAGAAATATATGAACAAGGTAAAACAAGTTTGATTGAATGTTATGATAAAAGTATGTGCTAATGTTTTGTATGATGCATAAATATGCAGGAAATTCAGATTGATGACTACATAACACACAATTTGGAATTTGATGACATTAACAAAGCTTTCAATCTCATGAAAGAAGGAAAGTGTCTTCGATGTGTTATCCACATGCCATGAAATTGCTTTGGCTTCTTCTTTCTTTCATGAAATTATTATCCTGAAGATATACAACTACTTTGCGTGTTTATCGATGTACATGAGAGAATTGTCGATTGTATGGGACAATATTATCATTTTCTTTTACCGAGTGATATGATTTTCTCTATAAATAATGTCACTATCTCAAAATATTGCTTTTAACATTGCAAAGGAGAAGACAATTGGTAGTCTTCGACTCTTTTTAACATGTATGAAATCAAGAGGAAAATGACGAAGAAAATGTTGCTTCCACCTCAAAAAGAGGTGATGCTTTGATATGTTCTTTGGAGAGTAAGGAAGAGTCTTGGATGTTAGACTCTAGAGCATCCTCCCACGTTACTTTCCGAAAAAAATTATTTAAGAATTATGTCTCTAAAAATATCGATAAAATTTATCATAGTAAAGAACAATCTTGTGAGATTGTGGGAAAAGATGAAGTAAAGATTAAGTTGAATGTGTGTGTACGAGAATTGAAAAATGCCAAACATATTCCTGACCTAAAAATACTTATTCTTTATAGGTTAGTTGGCCAATGACGGTTACCTAACAGTCTTTTCTGAAAATGATTGGAAGATTTCAAAGGGTGCAATGACAATTGATTGTGGAAGAAAAAATGATACTTTTTACAAAATATCAATAACATTTGATTTAATTACAATTGCAACAAATAAAGTCTCAATCTATGACACCAGAGATTAGATCATATGACTGAGAAAAGAAGGATGATTATGAACTGAAAATAAAAACTACCAAGTCTTTAGTAAGTAGAAATCGACATATGTGAAGAATTTATATTTGGAAAGAAAAAAAAAGTCAACTTTCAAACAAGTAGAAGAACCCTAAATAAAGAGAGACTCGACGTTATTCACTATAATGTTTGAGGTCCAACGGTTGTCTCATTCATTGATGGAAAACTACTTTGTGACTTTTATCAATGATCACTTCGGTAAGGTATGAGTATACTTCACAAAACTTAAGTATAAAGTATT
The DNA here is from genome assembly GCA_963859935.3 of Lathyrus sativus. Taxonomy (NCBI): domain Eukaryota; kingdom Viridiplantae; phylum Streptophyta; class Magnoliopsida; order Fabales; family Fabaceae; genus Lathyrus; species Lathyrus sativus. The sequence continues at coordinate 16,706 of CAWUDS030007318.1, forward strand.
TTAGGCTTTAAATAGGTGTAAGGCCATGGTGGAAAATAAGATAGAATTGAAGATCAAAAAGTTGAAAAACGACAATGCCGGTGAATATGAAGACACCATATTCATGAATTTTTTTTTATGAAAACATGATCAAAATGGAGAGAACAATGTCGGGAACACTTCAACCCAATAATGTAGTAGAGCGTATGAACATAACATTGATTGAGAGAACCAAAAGTTTATGTGTGCAGTCAGACTTACCAAAGAACTTATGGGCAGGTGTAATAAACACACAAGTTTACTTAATGTTTGAAAATTCCACTTTCAGTGTGGTCTGCCCCTAGCCCCATAATTGATGACACCTTAAGCTATCATTAATTTGACTTGACTTATGCATATTTCATTATTATTTTACTTTCATTTCCACAATTATGTGAGTGTTTTTCATTTGTTTCAGGGAATTTATTAATCAGGAGATGTGTGCGGAGAAACGAGGCAAAATGAACAAAAAACAAAGAAGGCGACCACTATGACGTTCATCCTAGGGGTGTCATGGGTGGTGGTCCACGCACCAGCTAATGGGATGACCAAGTCATGCCCACTTTGTGAGCGTGGCGATCGCCATGAGCTTGTGGCGGTCATCATCTTTGAAAATCCCAAACGGTTAGGAATGGACCATGCTTGGTCCCCAAGTCTCCACAACTGGTCCTACTTTTTCTCCACGACATGGAAGCAGTAAATGTGTAATTCCTAGGATTTTAGACTCTTATAAATATCCCTTGAAGCTTCCATTTTTGGGTATCCAAGCTTATGCAAACTTAAGCCATTATACTGTCAAATTGTAAAGCAATAATCTCTTCTCACCGAAGAATTATTGCACCATCGGTTGAGTATATATCAAGTTTGGAGCACCTGTTTATTTCCAAAGCACTTTATTTCCGTTATTTACATTTCGTCATGATTTATTTCAAGTTATCGCAGTTTTTATCAGATTCAAGACTTCGTTTGGAGCAGGTTTTTATTTTATTCAACATTTACATTTACTTTGTCTTGTCTTTACCTTTCCGCTTTATTTACCTCGCAATTATTCTCTTCATCTTATTTACCTCTATTACGACTTTAATTCAAAACGTCTTTACCCGTCATCATGTTTACTTTTGCACTTAAAACCATTTATGTTTTGTTTTCCCTAAACATGTCTGGCTAAATTATCGAATGCTGGCATGTGAGGATCGTCAATAGACGATGCTCCACATGTCGTCTCCCTAGAATTACCTTTGTGGGTTGTTTTGATTTAAACGTAATTTTTCTGAACTTATTTTAATCTTCCTTCATGAAAGTGGTGCAGTGAAAACGTCGGGTAAGATCAAAAGTCGTCTGACACTGAAGACTAAAATTGGTTAACAAACACCGCGAAAACACTTTGTTAACTAATTAGGAAACTTTAGCCTTTCTAGAAGAAGGTTTTAAAACTATTTATGGACGCAGTAATAGGTTTAGGATCCAGTACTTAAGCGAAAGCTCGGGGACCCTTTTAAGTTAACCTTTCCAATCAAAATCACTTTTCTATTAAGTTAAGATTCTAATTTCTTAAAAGTGAGTTTACTACTTTAACACGGTAAGCGCTTTCCATAAGTGACATATGAAGGGTATAAATTAGAGAGTAAGTTCGGTTCTGAATACGTGAAAGCGACAGTTCCTGTCAAATTAGTTCTTTTCTAAATAGGAAACATTGCCCCGCAAATTATCTTAGTCGAGACAATCAGAGTATTGTCAATTGATGTGAATTACATTTCAACATTGTTATTCATCTATTTTCATTTAATCCTTGTATTTCGTTTCCTTCCTTTTAACCTATTTCATTCGCCTTAGATAAACACGGTAACAACTAGAAACAATAATCTTTGACTATTGGTCTCTGTGGGATCGATATCATTTAAAACTACACAATAGGTTGTGCACTTGCAGTCAGTTGGTTTACACCCGATCAATAATATCCATATTTGGCTTGTCTTCTATGGGGATATATTGTGAGAACCCCATATAAGGAGGATCCACAGGACCTTTGTGCCATATGAGATTTTCTCTAAGGTGAAACATGAATGTCGATGTTTACTTAGTCCATAACGACATATACAAAGTCATGCTCACATCTCCCAAAAAAGTAGGCAGTCAATAGTCCCCTCTAGTCTTGGGGGGAAAAATATTATCTTTTAGGGTTCTAGAACCCTAGGCCCAAGGCCCTATATAAATACCCCCCCCCCCAACAAGAGAAAGGACAAATCATCATACACTCAGCATAACGATGAAACACACAGAGCCTCTCACCTCACGTGAGCTTGCCCTCTCTCTCCACAGTAAACATCACCAAACAGGGTCTCTCACCACCGTGAGAAAGCCCTAACGACCCTTAATTACTTAGGCCTTTGAGTATTCAGTACTACGGATTACATATCTTACGAAGGTTGGGAAAAATATTTCACTATGGAAGGTGGCTCGTAATAAAGCAAGGTGTGGTTGTTTCGGCCCTATTTACCACCACGAAATACTAGCCACGGTAAAAGCACACTAGTGTGTAACATACCACTACAGTTGTATAAAACAAACATAGTAAAAGAGTGAGGCCAGAGGTTCGATACCCAACACAAGATTTTTGAAAATTTTAATACATTTCACCACAAATCTATATCCCAACCGTGTTGAAGACTTAGAACGCATCTTTTCACTGCGGTCCTAGATTTCAACCGTAATGTATGCTTACTTGAGTTTATTATAACTTATGTGGAATGCTTATTTCATTAACTGCACACTGAACATATAACATTTCAATTTGATTTAGAAATCAATAATATGACAAATTAAGTTATATTAGAAGAACAAGTTACAATAATAAATGTTGTACGAGTTTTTACAACTCATTATCCGTATTTTGTTATTTAATGATTAAAACTTGTTTCAATGCTTATAATTCTTCTACTAGTACTTCCTTCACCTCTATTTTATTTTGCAAAATATTATTTAGTTTGTAGACAACATTAGAGGCGAAGGAAGTGATAGTCGAAGAACTAGAAGCATTAAATCAAGTTCTAACCATTAAATAGGAAGATAAGAATAATAGGTTGCAAAAAACTCGTAAACATTGATAAGTGTAAGTTACTTTTCTAATATAACTTAATAAATGATATTATAATTTCCTAATCCAATTCGAAGGCTATATATATATATATATATATATATATATATATATATATATATATATATATATATATATATATTATATATATATATATATATATATATATAGTCTTTGGGGATGTTGCAAAACTAAGAATTAATGGAGATGAAAATAGAGAAATAAATTTTCTTGATAAACTTCCAAAGCGCATGTTTCCACACTAAACTTAAGGAACAATTCGCCCCTACCAATCTTGGTATGACGGCGAATTTCCTGCAGGATACTTTGGAATCCTTAAAGACAATTGCACAGTCTCTCTAAGCGTATCTCTGATAGTATTTTACAGAAGAATATTTCTTTTTTTTACTCTCATGCATTAGAGAAGAGAAAGATAATTTAGAGTGAGAAAATAATTTGAGACAAATTGTATTTTTTGTGTGTTTCATCGTGTCAAGAAACATTCAATTTATATGATGCTACATTATGTTGGGAACATATGTATCTCTTAAAATATTGTATTGCACCATTTTTTGTTACACCGAACAGTAACAACGGCTTGCTCAAAAGTAGCAATATATTGTTTATAAGTTAAAACTGTTCCTAATTAAATGTTAACCAATGACATGACATACCATACCAACAATATTCAGCACGTAGCATTCAAATTAGAGATGAAAAAATCCAAATATAATATTTATATTATAATTCAAATAATACAAGCCTTCTATTTAATATTATTTTGGAAATTCTCTTACAATCCCCCACCATTTTCAAAATAACTAAATCTCATAATTCTGGAAATATCATGGTTTCAGATATAGGTATCTTACGATTTGAACCAATACTTAGTAAGCTATGGGTTTCACTCATCCCGAACAGACATTGGTAGACAAGCTTTGAACCAACTACTCATTAGAACAAGTGTGCAAAACTTACACATGAAATCTCGATACTATCAAAAGAATTGTAAATATGACACATTTGATAAGGCCCTACGTCATGTATCCTTTTCATGAGAATTTAAGAGTCAAGCCCTTGAACTCTATGAAGCGGCCCACTTCATTCTCATATAGGTAGACTATATCGGAAATGCTCTCATAATAAGTATTTCAGCAAAACATATGCTATATATCTATTAAGAAAATAATCTCATCCTATCACTTTGCTTTTATGGTCTAAGTACTTTTTGCCCCTTGAGATGTTTCTATTGTTAAGTACTTCAGTCACTCTAATAATGTACTTTCATCATTGAACTCAAGACTTGATTTTAATCAAGTGTGAGTTGAGTTTCCACTATTGATGATTAATTATGTATGGGCTTGAGACCCATCCCTAATGATGTCTTCAACACCATGTCTTTTGTTAGACCTTTCGTCAAAGGATCTGCAAGATTATTTTTATTTCTTACGTACACTATGGAGATTACTCCATTTAAAGTTAAATCTTTCACATAGCTATGTCTTATACCAATATGTCTAAATTTTCCATTATATACTTGGCTATATGCTTTAGATAGTGTGGATTGACTGTCACAATGTATGGATACAGGTG
>CAWUDS030007319.1:0-21364 GCA_963859935.3 Lathyrus sativus
TACTGTTCACCTAGTTACATTTTCACGAAAAATACATTCGGAGCTTTGAGAGAACCATGGAGAGCTAATTCCTTAGAGTCATTCTGTTGTAATCGCGTTCCAACGCTTTGAGGTTTTTACTTTATCAATCTAATTTGTTTCTCTTCAAACACTATTCTATGAATTGCTTTTGCTTAATCTGTTAGTTTATAGAATTGTTTTGATTAAATTCGTATGATTGCATCCTTAGCTTTTATTCGTCGTTACGTCGCTTTGTCGTTAATTCGCGTTTATAATTCGTGTTTGCTTAATTCACGAAAACTTAATCCGTTTGCTTAATTTGCAATATAGGATTGTTAATCTAGTTTATGTCTTTTGTGCTTGTTAATTGACATAGGAATCGAATAGAGATCGAAATCGCTTAGGAAATTGGTAAGGTAGAAACCCGTGATAAGCCGAAACCGAAAACAGTAGATTGACTTATTCTGATAATCACTTATTTTAACCGCTTAATTGCATTTTCTTTATTTATCCGATCAGAAACCAAACCAACTCCCCCTCCATTTCGAATTTGGTAGATTAATCACATAAAAGAATCCTTGACACGATATCCGAGTTGAATTGTCGCTGTATTACGTTTTCATCAAAAACACTCGTTCTGATCCGCGCGCGACAACTGATCAATGAGCTAGGCCCTCCACGACGGAGAGATGGATTGGGCGACCCCGTGTGATGAGCGGGACAGAGCAATATATATAAATATATATATATATATATATATATATATATATATATATATATATATATATATATATATATATATATATATATATATATATATATATATATATATATATATATATATATATATATATATATATATATATATATATATATATATATATATATATATATATATATATATATATATATATATATATAAGAATCTTAATCGGTTGAGTAAGTAAATAAAATAATTAATTATATTTAATATTTAATTATTTAATTGAATATGTGCTTAAATATAAGTGGATGTCAAGATAATCCATTTCGAAATAATGAGAATTTTAAATGATTATCATTCTATATATAGGCTATGATCTCAAATATATCATGCTATAAGAAAATTATCTCTTTTTCTCCCCATTCGAAGAGTTTTCAAGACATTACGAGTACCGGTTGAGAAAAATCCACAAGCCAACCAGTGTCAAACACTTGTCTCTACACTTTTGTATTTAAGAATTATCATTGTCATTGTCTAAAAATCTTTCTCATTATATTCGTCAAGGTATTCCTATAATCATTAATATCAAAATGTCATAGATCCTAAGGTTTGTGTCGATAGGGAGACGCTTAAGCGCTCCCGGCGTGATGAATGATCAATGCATATTTATGCATTTTCTCCTATATTTTTACTTAGACATTTCTTTACTTTATCTTGATTATTTTTATGTTTTATTTTGTTTTTATATTTTATTTTATTTTTGGTTTAATTTGATTTCCGCACTTATTTTTCAGCTTTAGCAGTCTGCACGGAAACGATCATAACTGGAGTTCCGGGAATCCGTTTGAGGCGTTCTAAAAATCGCCGGAAAGCTAAGAGAGAGAGCTACGACTTTCGTGTTGGAGTCGAAGTCAGATTCGGAGCCAAAATGTCCAGAATTCCGTTTGAAGTTACTGCATTAGAATTTAATTTTAGTGTTGGGTCATGTATTGGGCCTGGGTTATGTTTTCGACCCAGTTGGGTTATGACCCGAATTTGCTTTCTTTTTAAAGGAAAAATACTCGTGTTACTGTTCACCTAATTACATTTTCACGAAAAATATATTAGGAGCTTTGAGAGAACCATGGAGAGCTAATTCTTTAGAGTCATTCTGCTGTAATCGCGTTCCAACGCTTTGAGGTTTTTACTTTATCAATCTAATTCGTTTCTCTTTCAACACTATTCTATGAATTGCTTTTGCTTAATCTGTTATTTTATAGAATTGTTTTGATTAAATTCGTATGATTGCATCCTTAGCTTTTATTCGCCGTTACGTCGCTTTGTCGTTAATTCGCGTTTATAATTCGTGTTTGCTTAATTCACGAAAACTTAATCCGTTTGCTTAATTTGGAATATAGGATTGGTAATCTAATTTATGTCTTTTGCGCTTGTTAATTGACATAGGAATCAAATAGAGATCGAAATTGCTTAGGAAATTGGTAAGGTAGAAACCCGTGATAAGCCGGAACCGAAAACAGTAGATTGACTTATTTTGATAATCACTTATTTTAACCGCTTAATTGCATTTTCTTTATTTATCCGATCAGAAACCAAACCAACTCCCCCTCCATTTCGAATTTGGTAGATTAATCACATAAAAGAATCCTTGATACGATATCCGAGTTGAATTGTCGCTGTATTATGTTTTCATCAAAAACACTCGTTCTGATCCGCGCGCGACAGCTGATCAATGAGCTAGGCCCTCCAGACGGAGAGATGGATTGGGGCGACCCCGTGTGATGAGCGGGACAGAGCAATATATATAAATATATATATATATATATATATATATATATATATATATATATATATATATATATATATATATATATATATATATATATATATATATATATATATATATATATATATATATATATATATATATAATATATATATATATATATATATATATATATATATATATATATATATATATATATATATATATATATATATATATATATATATATATATATATATATATATATATATATATATATATATATATATATATATATATATATATATATATATATATATATATATATATATATATATATATATATATATATATATATATATATATAAGAATCTTAATCGGTTGAGTAAGTAAATAAAATAATTAATTATATTTAATATTTAATTATTTAATTGAATATGTGCTTAAATATAAGTGGATGTCAAGATAATCCATTTCGAAATAATGAGAATTTTAAATGATTATCATTCTATATATAGGCTATGATCTCAAATATATCATGCTATAAGAAAATTATCTCTTTTTCTAGTTTTCAAGACATTACGAGTACCGGTTGAGAAAAATCCACAAGCCAACCAGTGTCAAACACTTGTCTCTACACTTTTGTATTTAAGAATTATCATTGTCATTGTCTAAAAATATTTCTCATTATATTCGTCAAGGTATTCCTATAATCATTAATATCAAAATGTCATAGATCCTAAGGTTTGTGTCCATGGGGATACGCTTAAGCGCTCCCGGCGTGATGAATGATCAATGCATATTTATGCATTTTCTCCTATATTTTTACTTAGACATTTCTTTACTTTATCTTGATTATTTTTATGTTTTATTTTGTTTTTATATTTTATTTTATTTTTGGTTTAATTTGATTTCCGCACTTATTTTTCAGCTTTAGCAGTCTGCACGGAAACGATCATAACTGGAGTTCCGGGAATCCGTTTGAGGCGTTCTAAAAATCGCCGGAAAGCTAAGAGAGAGAGCTACGACTTTCGTGTTGGAGTCGAAGTCAGATTCGGAGCCAAAATGTCCAGAATTCCGTTTGAAGTTACTGCATTAGAATTTAATTTTAGTGTTGGGTCATGTATTGGGCCTGGGTTATGTTTTCGACCCAGTTGGGTTATGACCCGAATTTGCTTTCTTTTTAAAGGAAAAATACTCGTGTTACTGTTCACCTAATTACATTTTCACGAAAAATATATTAGGAGCTTTGAGAGAACCATGGAGAGCTAATTCTTTAGAGTCATTCTGCTGTAATCGCGTTCCAACGCTTTGAGGTTTTTACTTTATCAATCTAATTCGTTTCTCTTTCAACACTATTCTATGAATTGCTTTTGCTTAATCTGTTATTTTATAGAATTGTTTTGATTAAATTCGTATGATTGCATCCTTAGCTTTTATTCGCCGTTACGTCGCTTTGTCGTTAATTCGCGTTTATAATTCGTGTTTGCTTAATTCACGAAAACTTAATCCGTTTGCTTAATTTGGAATATAGGATTGGTAATCTAATTTATGTCTTTTGCGCTTGTTAATTGACATAGGAATCAAATAGAGATCGAAATTGCTTAGGAAATTGGTAAGGTAGAAACCCGTGATAAGCCGGAACCGAAAACAGTAGATTGACTTATTTTGATAATCACTTATTTTAACCGCTTAATTGCATTTTCTTTATTTATCCGATCAGAAACCAAACCAACTCCCCCTCCATTTCGAATTTGGTAGATTAATCACATAAAAGAATCCTTGAGACGATATCCGAGTTGAATTGTCGCTGTATTATGTTTTCATCAAAAACACTCGTTCTGATCCGCGCGCGACAGCTGATCAATGAGCTAGGCCCTCCACGACGGAGAGATGGATTGGGGCGACCCCGTGTGATGAGCGGGACAGAGCAATATATATAAATATATATATATATATATATATATATATATATATATATATATATATATATATATTATATATATATATATATATATATATATATATATATATATATATATATATATATATATATATATATATATATATATATATATATATATATATATATATATATATATATATATATATATATATATATATAAGAATCTTAATCGGTTGAGTAAGTAAATAAAATAATTAATTATATTTAATATTTAATTATTTAATTGAATATGTGCTTAAATATAAGTGGATGTCAAGATAATCCATTTCGAAATAATGAGAATTTTAAATGATTATCATTCTATATATAGGCTATGATCTCAAATATATCTTGCTATAAGAAAATTATCTCTTTTTCTCCCCATTCGAAGAGTTTTCAAGACATTACGAGTACCGGTTGAGAAAAATCCACAAGCCAACCAGTGTCAAACACTTGTCTCTACACTTTTGTATTTAAGAATTATCATTGTCATTGTCTAAAAATCTTTCTCATTATATTCGTCAAGGTATTCCTATAATCATTAATATCAAAATGTCATAGATCCTAAGGTTTGTGTCGATAGGGAGACGCTTAAGCGCTCCCGGCGTGATGAATGATCAATGCATATTTATGCATTTTCTCCTATATTTTTACTTAGACATTTCTTTACTTTATCTTGATTATTTTTATGTTTTATTTTGTTTTTATATTTTATTTTATTTTTGGTTTAATTTGATTTCCGCACTTATTTTTCAGCTTTAGCAGTCTGCACGGAAACGATCATAACTGGAGTTTCGGGAATCCGTTTGAGGCGTTCTAAAAATCGCCGGAAAGCTAAGAGAGAGAGCTACGACTTTCGTGTTGGAGTCGAAGTCAGATTCGGAGCCAAAATGTCCAGAATTCCGTTTGAAGTTACTGCATTAGAATTTAATTTTAGTGTTGGGTCATGTATTGGGCCTGGGTTATGTTTTCGACCCAGTTGGGTTATGACCCGAATTTGCTTTCTTTTTAAAGGAAAAATACTCGTGTTACTGTTCACCTAATTACATTTTCACGAAAAACATATTAGGAGCTTTGAGAGAACCATGGAGAGCTAATTCTTTAGAGTCATTCTGCTGTAATCGCGTTCAACGCTTTGAGGTTTTTACTTTATCAATCTAATTCGTTTCTCTTTCAACACTATTCTATGAATTGCTTTTGCTTAATCTGTTATTTTATAGAATTGTTTTGATTAAATTCGTATGATTGCATCCTTAGCTTTTATTCGCCGTTACGTCGCTTTGTCATTAATTCGCGTTTATAATTCGTGTTTGCTTAATTCACGAAAACTTAATCCGTTTGCTTAATTTGGAATATAGGATTGGTAATCTAATTTATGTCTTTTGCGCTTGTTAATTGACATAGGAATCAAATAGAGATCGAAATTGCTTAGGAAATTGGTAAGGTAGAAACCCCGTGATAAGCCGGAACCGAAAACAGTAGATTGACTTATTTTGATAATCACTTATTTTAACCGCTTAATTGCATTTTCTTTATTTATCCGATCAGAAACCAAACCAACTCCCCCTCCATTTCGAATTTGGTAGATTAATCACATAAAAGAATCCTTGAGACGATATCCGAGTTGAATTGTCGCTGTATTATGTTTTCATCAAAAAACACTCGTTCTGATCCGCGCGCGACAGCTGATCAATGAGCTAGGCCCTCACGACGGAGAGATGGATTGGGGCGACCCCGTGTGATGAGCGGGACAGAGCAATATATATAAATATATATATATATATATATATATATATATATATATATATATATATATATATATATATATATATATATATATATAATATATATATATATATATATATATATATATATATTATATATATATATATATATATATATATTATATATATATATATATATATATATATATTATATATATATATATATATATATATATATATATATATATATATAATATATATATAATATATATATGATATATATAAGAATCTTAATCGGTTGAGTAAGTAAATAAAATAATTAATTATATTTAATATTTAATTATTTAATTGAATATGTGCTTAAATATAAGTGGATGTCAAGATAATCCATTTCGAAATAATGAGAATTTTAAATGATTATCATTCTATATATAGGCTATGATCTCAAATATATCTTGCTATAAGAAAATTATCTCTTTTTCTCCCCATTCGAAGAGTTTTCAAGACATTACGAGTACCGGTTGAGAAAAATCCACAAGCCAACCAGTGTCAAACACTTGTCTCTACACTTTTGTATTTAAGAATTATCATTGTCATTGTCTAAAAATCTTTCTCATTATATTCGTCAAGGTATTCCTATAATCATTAATATCAAAATGTCATAGATCCTAAGGTTTGTGTCGATAGGGAGACGCTTAAGCGCTCCCGGCGTGATGAATGATCAATGCATATTTATGCATTTTCTCCTATATTTTACTTAGACATTTCTTTACTTTATCTTGATTATTTTTATGTTTTATTTTGTTTTTATATTTTATTTTATTTTTGGTTTAATTTGATTTCCGCACTTATTTTTCAGCTTTAGCAGTCTGCACGGAAACGATCATAACTGGAGTTTCGGGAATCCGTTTGAGGCGTTCTAAAAATCGCCGGAAAGCTAAGAGAGAGAGCTACGACTTTCGTGTTGGAGTCGAAGTCAGATTCGGAGCCAAAATGTCCAGAATTCCGTTTGAAGTTACTGCATTAGAATTTAATTTTAGTGTTGGGTCATGTATTGGGCCTGGGTTATGTTTTCGACCCAGTTGGGTTATGACCCGAATTTGCTTTCTTTTTAAAGGAAAAATACTCGTGTTACTGTTCACCTAATTACATTTTCACGAAAAATATATTAGGAGCTTTGAGAGAACCATGGAGAGCTAATTCTTTAGAGTCATTCTGCTGTAATCGCGTTCCAACGCTTTGAGGTTTTTACTTTATCAATCTAATTCGTTTCTCTTTCAACACTATTCTATGAATTGCTTTTGCTTAATCTGTTATTTTATAGAATTGTTTTGATTAAATTCGTATGATTGCATCCTTAGCTTTTATTCGCCGTTACGTCGCTTTGTCATTAATTCGCGTTTATAATTCGTGTTTGCTTAATTCACGAAAACTTAATCCGTTTGCTTAATTTGGAATATAGGATTGGTAATCTAATTTATGTCTTTTGCGCTTGTTAATTGACATAGGAATCAAATAGAGATCGAAATTGCTTAGGAAATTGGTAAGGTAGAAACCCGTGATAAGCCGGAACCGAAAACAGTAGATTGACTTATTTTGATAATCACTTATTTTAACCGCTTAATTGCATTTTCTTTATTTATCCGATCAGAAACCAAACCAACTCCCCCTCCATTTCGAATTTGGTAGATTAATCACATAAAAGAATCCTTGAGACGATATCCGAGTTGAATTGTCGCTGTATTATGTTTTCATCAAAAACACTCGTTCTGATCCGCGCGCGACAGCTGATCAATGAGCTAGGCCCTCCACGACGGAGAGATGGATTGGGGCGACCCCGTGTGATGAGCGGGACAGAGCAATATATATAAATATATATATATATATATATATATATATATATATATATATATATATATATATATATATATATATATATATATATATATATATATATATATATATATATATATATATATATATATATATATATATATATATATATATATATATATATATATATATATATATATATATATATATATATATATATATATATATATATATATATATATATATATATATATATATATATATATAAGAATCTTAATCGGTTGAGTAAGTAAATAAAATAATTAATTATATTTAATATTTAATTATTTAATTGAATATGTGCTTAAATATAAGTGGATGTCAAGATAATCCATTTCGAAATAATGAGAATTTTAAATGATTATCATTCTATATATAGGCTATGATCTCAAATATATCTTGCTATAAGAAAATTATCTCTTTTTCTCCCCATTCGAAGAGTTTTCAAGACATTACGAGTACCGGTTGAGAAAAATCCACAAGCCAACCAGTGTCAAACACTTGTCTCTACACTTTTGTATTTAAGAATTATCATTGTCATTGTCTAAAAATCTTTCTCATTATATTCGTCAAGGTATTCCTATAATCATTAATATCAAAATGTCATAGATCCTAAGGTTTGTGTCGATAGGGAGACGCTTAAGCGCTCCCGGCGTGATGAATGATCAATGCATATTTATGCATTTTCTCCTATATTTTTACTTAGACATTTCTTTACTTTATCTTGATTATTTTTATGTTTTATTTTGTTTTTATATTTTATTTTATTTTTGGTTTAATTTGATTTCCGCACTTATTTTTCAGCTTTAGCAGTCTGCACGGAAACGATCATAACTGGAGTTTCGGGAATCCGTTTGAGGCGTTCTAAAAATCGCCGGAAAGCTAAGAGAGAGAGCTACGACTTTCGTGTTGGAGTCGAAGTCAGATTCGGAGCCAAAATGTCCAGAATTCCGTTTGAAGTTACTGCATTAGAATTTAATTTTAGTGTTGGGTCATGTATTGGGCCTGGGTTATGTTTTCGACCCAGTTGGGTTATGACCCGAATTTGCTTTCTTTTTAAAGGAAAAATACTCGTGTTACTGTTCACCTAATTACATTTTCACGAAAAATATATTAGGAGCTTTGAGAGAACCATGGAGAGCTAATTCTTTAGAGTCATTCTGCTGTAATCGCGTTCCAACGCTTTGAGGTTTTTACTTTATCAATCTAATTCGTTTCTCTTTCAACACTATTCTATGAATTGCTTTTGCTTAATCTGTTATTTTATAGAATTGTTTTGATTAAATTCGTATGATTGCATCCTTAGCTTTTATTCGCCGTTACGTCGCTTTGTCATTAATTCGCGTTTATATTTCGTGTTTGCTTAATTCACGAAAACTTAATCCGTTTGCTTAATTTGGAATATAGGATTGGTAATCTAATTTATGTCTTTTGCGCTTGTTAATTGACATAGGAATCAAATAGAGATCGAAATTGCTTAGGAAATTGGTAAGGTAGAAACCCGTGATAAGCCAGAACCGAAAACAGTAGATTGACTTATTTTGATAATCACTTATTTTAACCGCTTAATTGCATTTTCTTTATTTATCCGATCAGAAACCAAACCAACTCCCCCTCCATTTCGAATTTGGTAGATTAATCACATAAAAGAATCCTTGAGACGATATCCGAGTTGAATTGTCGCTGTATTATGTTTTCATCAAAAACACTCGTTCTGATCCGCGCGCGACAGCTGATCAATGAGCTAGGCCCTCCACGACGGAGAGATGGATTGGGGCGACCCCGTGTGATGAGCGGGACAGAGCAATATATATAAATATATATATATATATATATATATATATATATATATATATATATATATATATATATATATATATATATAAGAATCTTAATCGGTTGAGTAAGTAAATAAAATAATTAATTATATTTAATATTTAATTATTTAATTGAATATGTGCTTAAATATAAGTGGATGTCAAGATAATCCATTTCGAAATAATGAGAATTTTAAATGATTATCATTCTATATATAGGCTATGATCTCAAATATATCTTGCTATAAGAAAATTATCTCTTTTTCTCCCCATTCGAAGAGTTTTCAAGACATTACGAGTACCGGTTGAGAAAAATCCACAAGCCAACCAGTGTCAAACACTTGTCTCTACACTTTTGTATTTAAGAATTATCATTGTCATTGTCTAAAAATCTTTCTCATTATATTCGTCAAGGTATTCCTATAATCATTAATATCAAAATGTCATAGATCCTAAGGTTTGTGTCGATAGGGAGACGCTTAAGCGCTCCCGGCGTGATGAATGATCAATGCATATTTATGCATTTTCTCCTATATTTTTACTTAGACATTTCTTTACTTTATCTTGATTATTTTTATGTTTTATTTTGTTTTTATATTTTATTTTATTTTTGGTTTAATTTGATTTCCGCACTTATTTTTCAGCTTTAGCAGTCTGCACGGAAACGATCATAACTGGAGTTCCGGGAATCCGTTTGAGGCGTTCTAAAAATCGCCGGAAAGCTAAGAGAGAGAGCTACGACTTTCGTGTTGGAGTCGAAGTCAGATTAGGAGCCAAAATGTCCAGAATTCCGTTTGAAGTTACTGCATTAGAATTTAATTTTAGTGTTGGGTCATGTATTGGGCCTGGGTTATGTTTTCGACCCAGTTGGGTTATGACCCGAATTTGCTTTCTTTTTAAAGGAAAAATACTCGTGTTACTGTTCACCTAATTACATTTTCACGAAAAATATATTAGGAGCTTTGAGAGAACCATGGAGAGCTAATTCTTTAGAGTCATTCTGCTGTAATCGCGTTCCAACGCTTTGAGGTTTTTACTTTATCAATCTAATTCGTTTCTCTTTCAACACTATTCTATGAATTGCTTTTGCTTAATCTGTTATTTTATAGAATTGTTTTGATTAAATTCGTATGATTGCATCCTTAGCTTTTATTCGCCGTTACGTCGCTTTGTCGTTAATTCGCGTTTATAATTCGTGTTTGCTTAATTCACGAAAACTTAATCCGTTTGCTTAATTTGGAATATAGGATTGGTAATCTAATTTATGTCTTTTGCGCTTGTTAATTGACATAGGAATCAAATAGAGATCGAAATTGCTTAGGAAATTGGTAAGGTAGAAACCCGTGATAAGCCGGAACCGAAAACAGTAGATTGACTTATTTTGATAATCACTTATTTTAACCGCTTAATTGCATTTTCTTTATTTATCCGATCAGAAACCAAACCAACTCCCCCTCCATTTCGAATTTGGTAGATTAATCACATAAAAGAATCCTTGAGACGATATCCGAGTTGAATTGTCGCTGTATTATGTTTTCATCAAAAACACTCGTTCTGATCCGCGCGCGACAGCTGATCAATGAGCTAGGCCCTCCACGACGGAGAGATGGATTGGGGCGACCCCGTGTGATGAGCGGGACAGAGCAATATATATAAATATATATATATATATATATATATATATATATATATATATATATATATATATATATATATATATATATAATATATATATATATATATATATATATATATATATATATATATATATATATATATATAAGAATCTTAATCGGTTGAGTAAGTAAATAAAATAATTAATTATATTTAATATTTAATTATTTAATTGAATATGTGCTTAAATATAAGTGGATGTCAAGATAATCCATTTCGAAATAATGAGAATTTTAAATGATTATCATTCTATATATAGGCTATGATCTCAAACATATCATGCTATAAGAAAATTATCTCTTTTTCTCCCCATTCGAAGAGTTTTCAAGACATTACGAGTACCGGTTGAGAAAAATCCACAAGCCAACCAGTGTCAAACACTTGTCTCTACACTTTTGTATTTAAGAATTATCATTGTCATTGTCTAAAAATCTTTCTCATTATATTCGTCAAGGTATTCCTATAATCATTAATATCAAAATGTCATAGATCCTAAGGTTTGTGTCCATGGGGAGACGCTTAAGCGCTCCCGGCGTGATGAATGATCAATGCATATTTATGCATTTTCTCCTATATTTTTACTTAGACATTTCTTTACTTTATCTTGATTATTTTTATGTTTTATTTTGTTTTTATATTTTATTTTATTTTTGGTTTAATTTGATTTCCGCACTTATTTTTCAGCTTTAGCAGTCTGCACGGAAACGATCATAACTGGAGTTCCGGGAATCCGTTTGAGGCATTCTAAAAATCACCGGAAAGCTAAGAGAGAGAGCTACGACTTTCGTGTTGGAGTCGAAGTCAGATTCGGAGCCAAAAATTCCAGAATTTCGTTTGAAGTTACTGCATTAGAATTTAATTTTAGTGTTGGGTCATGTATTGGGCCTGGGTTATGTTTTCGACCCAGTTGGGTTATGACCCGAATTTGCATTCTTTTTAAAGGAAAAATACTCGTGTTACTGTTAACCTAATTACATTTTCACGAAAAATATATTAAGAGCTTTGAGAGAACCATGGAGAGCTAATTCCTTAGAGTCATTCTGCTGTAATCGCGTTCCAACGCTTTGAGGTTTTTACTTTATCAATCTAATTCGTTTCTCTTTCAATACTATTCTATGAATTGCTTTTGCTTAATCTGTTATTTTATAGAATTGTTTTGATTAAATTCGTATGATTGCATCCTTAGCTTTTATTCGCCGTTACGTCGCTTTGTCGTTAATTCGCGTTTATAATTCGTGTTTGCTTAATTCACGAAAACTTAATCCGTTTGCTTAATTTGGAATATAGGATTGGTAATCTAATTTATGTCTTTTGCGCTTGTTAATTGACATAGGAATCAAATAGAGATCGAAATTGCTTAGGAAATTGGTAAGGTAGAAACCCGTGATAAGCCGGAACCGAAAACAGTAGATTGACTTATTTTGATAATCACTTATTTTAACCGCTTAATTGCTTTTTCTTTATTTATCCGATCAGAAACCAAACCAACTCCCCCTCCATTTCGAATTTGGTAGATTAATCACATAAAAGAATCCTTGAGACGATATCCGAGTTGAATTGTCGTTGTATTATGTTTTCATCAAAAACACTCGTTCTGATCCGCGCGCGACAGCTGATCAATGAGCTAGGCCCTCCACGACGGAGAGATGGATTGGGGCGACCCCGTGTGATGAGCGGGACAGAGCAATATATATAAATATATATATATATATATATATATATATATATATATATATATATATATATATATATATATATATATATATATATATATATATATATATATATATATATATATATATATATATATATAATATAAATATATATATATATATATATATATATATATATATATATATATATATATATATATATATATATATATATATATATATATATATATATATATATATATATATATATATATATATATATATATATATATAAGAATCTTAATCGGTTGAGTAAGTAAATAAAATAATTAATTATATTTAATATTTAATTATTTAATTGAATATGTGCTTAAATATAAGTGGATGTCAAGATAATCCATTTCGAAATAATGAGAATTTTAAATGATTATCATTCTATATATAGGCTATGATCTCAAATATATCATGCTATAAGAAAATTATCTCTTTTTCTCCCCATTCGAAGAGTTTTCAAGACATTACGAGTACCGTGTTGAGAAAAATCCACAAGCCAACAGTGTCAAACACTTGTCTCTACACTTTTGTATTTAAGAATTATCATTGTCATTGTCTAAAAATCTTTCTCATTATATTCGTCAAGGTATTCCTATAATCATTAATATCAAAATGTCATAGATCCTAAGGTTTGTGTCCATGGGGAGACGCTTAAGCACTCCCGGCGTGATGAATGATCAATGCATATTTATGCATTTTCTCCTATATTTTTACTTAGACATTTCTTTACTTTATCTTGATTATTTTTATGTTTTATTTTGTTTTTATATTTTATTTATGTTTTGGTTTAATTTGATTTCCGCACTTATTTTTCAGCTTTAGCAGTCTGCACGGAAACGATCATAACTGGAGTTCCGGGAATCCGTTTGAGGCGTTCTTAAAAATCGCCGGAAAGCTAAGAGAGAGAGCTACGACTTTCGTGTTGGAGTCGAAGTCAGATTCGGAGCCAAAAATTCCAGAATTCCGTTTGAAGTTACTGCATTAGAATTTAATTTTAGTGTTGGGTCATGTATTGGGCCTGGGTTATGTTTTCGACCCAGTTGGGTTATGACCCGAATTTGCTTTCTTTTTAAAGTAAAAATACTCGTGTTACTGTTCACCTAATTACATTTTCACGAAAAATATATTAGGAGCTTTGAGAGAACCATGGAGAGCTAATTCCTTAGAGTCATTCTGCTGTAATCGCGTTCCAACGCTTTGAGGTTTTAGTTTATCAATCTAATTCGTTTCTCTTTCAACACTATTCTATGAATTGCTTTTGCTTAATCTGTTATTTTATAGAATTATTTTGATTAAATTCGTATGATTGCATCCTTAGCTTTTATTCGCCGTTACGTCGCTATGTCGTTAATTCGCGGTTTATAATTCGTGTTTGCGTTAATTCACGAAACTTAATCCGTTTGCTTAATTGGAATATAGGATTGGTAATCTAATTTATGTCTTTTGCGCTTGTTAATTGACATAGGAATCAAATAGAGATCGAAATTGCTTAGGAAATTGGTAAGGTAGAAACCCGTGATAAGCCGGAACCGAAAACAGTAGATTGACTTATTTTGATAATCACTTATTTTAACCGCTTAATTGCATTTTCTTTATTTATCTGATCAGAAACCAAACCAACTCCCCCTCCATTTCGAATTTGGTAGATTAATCACATAAAAGAATCCTTGAGACGATATCCGAGTTGAATTGTCGCTGTATTATGTTTTCATCAAAAACACTCGTTCTGATCCGCGCGCGACAGCTGATCAATGAGCTAGGCCCTCCACGATGGAGAGATGGATTGGGGCGACCCCGTGTGATGAGCGGGACAGAGCAATATATATATATATATATATATATATATATATATATATATATATATATATATATATATATAATATAGTATATATATATATATATATATATATATATACTATATATATATATATATATATATATATATATATAATATATATATATATATATATATATATATATATATATATAGTATATATATATATATATATAGTATATATAATATATATATATATATATTTATATATATATATATATATATATATATATATATATATAGTATATATATATATATATATATATATATATATATATATATATATATATATATATATATATATATATATATATATATATATATATATAGTATTATATATATATATATATATATATATATATATATATAGTATATATATATATATATATATATATATATATATATATATATAATATATATATATATATATATATATATATATATATATATATATATTATATATATATATATATATATATATATATATATATATACTATATATATATATATATATAATATATATATATATATATATATAATATATATATAAGAATCTTAATCGGTTGAGTAAGTAAATAAAATAATTAATTATATTTAATATTTAATTATTTAATTGAATATGTGCTAAAATATAAGTGGATGTCAAGATAATCCATTTCGAAATAATGAGAATTTTAAATGATTATCATTCTATATATAGGCTATGATCTCAAATATATCATGCTATAAGAAAATTATCTCTTTTTCTCCCCATTAGAAGAGTTTTCAAGACATTACGAGTACCGGTTGAGAAAAATCCACAAGCCAACCAGTGTCAAACACTTGTCTCTACACTTTTGTATTTAAGAATTATCATTGTCATTGTCTAAAAATCTTTCTCATTATATTCGTCAAGGTATTCCTATAATCATTAATATCAAAATGTCATAGATCCTAAGGTTTGTGTCCAAGGGAGACGCTTAAGCGCTCCCGGCGTGATGAATGATCAATGCATATTTATGCATATTTCTCCTATATTTTTACTTAGACATTTCTTTACTTTATCTTGATTATTTTTATGTTTTATTTTGTTTTATATTTTATTTATTTTTGGTTAATTTGATTTCCGCACTTATTTTTCAGCTTTAGCAGTCTGCACGGAAACGATCATAACTGGAGTTCCGGGAATCCGTTTGAGGCGTTCTAAAAATCGCCGAAAGCTAAGAGAGAGAGCTACGACTTTCGTGTTGGAGTCGAAGTCAGATTCGGAGCCAGAAATTCAGAATTCCGTTTGAAGTTACTGCATTAGAATTTGATTTTAGTGTTGGGTCATGTATTGGCCTGGGTTATGTTTTCGACCCAGTTGGGTTATGACCCGAATTTGCTTTCTTTTTAAAGGAAAAATACTCGTGTTACTGTTCACCTAATTACATTTTCACGAAAAATATATTAGGAGCTTTGAGAGAACCATGGAGAGCTAATTCCTTAGAGTCATTTGCTGTAATCGCGTTCCAACGCTTTGAGGTTTTTAGTTTATGAATCTAATTCGTTTCTCTTTCAACACTATTCTATGAATTGCTTTTGCTTAATCTGTTATTTTATAGAATTGTTTTGATTAAATTCGTATGATTGCATCCTTAGCTTTTATTCGCCGTTACGTCGCTTTGTTGTTAATTCGCGTTTATAATTCGTGTTTGCTTAATTCACGAAAACTTAATCCGTTTGCTTAATTGGAATATAGGATTGGTAATCTAAATTTATGTCTTTTGCGCTTGTTAATTGACATAGGAATCAAATAGAGATCGAAATTGCTTAGGAAATGGTAAGGTAGAAACCCGTGATAAGCCGGAACCGAAAACAGTAGATTGACTTATTTTGATAATCACTTATTTTAACCGCTTAATTGCATTTTCTTTATTTATCCGATCAGAAACCAAACCAACTCCCCCTCCATTTCGAATTTGGTAGATTAATCACATAAAAGAATCCTTGAGACGATATCGAGTTGAATTGTCGTTGTATTATGTTTTCATCAAAAACACTCGTTCTAATCCGCGCGCGACAGCTGATCAATGAGCTAGGCCCTCCACGACGGAGAGATGGATTGGGGCGACCCCGTGTGATGAGCGGGACAGAGCAATATATATAAATATAATATATATATATATATATATATATATATATATATATATATTATATATATATATATATATATATAGATATATATATATATATATATATATATATATATATATATATAATTATATATAAGAATCTTAATCGGTTGAGTAAGTAAATAAAATAATTAATTATATTTAATATTTAATTATTTAATTGAATATGTGCTTAAATATAAGTGGATGTCAAGATAATCCATTTCAAAATAATGAGAATTTTAAATGATTATCATTCTATATATAGGCTATGATCTCAAATATATCATGCTATAAGAAAATTACTCTTAGTTTCTCCCATTCGAAGAGTTTTCAAGACATTACGAGTACCGGTTGAGAAAAATCCACAAGCCAACCAGTGTCAAACACTTGTCTCTACACTTTTGTATTTAAGAATTATCATTGTCCATTGTCTAAAAATCTTTCTCATTATATTCGTCAAGGTATTCCTATAATCATTAATATCAAAATGTCATAGATCCTAAGGTTTGTGTCCATGGGGAGACGCTTAAGCGCTCCCGGCGTGATGAATGATCAATGCATATTTATGCATTTTCTCCTATATTTTTACTTAGACATTTCTTTACTTTATCTTGATTATTTTTATGTTTTATTTTGTTTTTATATTTTATTTTATTTTTGGTTTAATTTGATTTTCGCACTTATTTTTCAGCTTTAGCAGTCTGCACGGAAACGATCATAACTGGAGTTCCGGGAATCCGTTTGAGGCGTTCTAAAAAATCGTCGGAAAGCTAAGAGAGAGAGCTACGACTTTCGGGTTGGAGTCGAAGTCAGATTCGGAGTCAAAAATTCCAGAATTCCGTTTGAAGTTACTGCATTAGAATTTAATTTTAGTGTTGGGTCATGTATTGGGCCTGGGTTATGTTTTCGACCCAGTTGGGTTATGACCCGAATTTGCTTTCTTTTAAAGGAAAAATACTCGTGTTACTGTTCACCTAATTACATTTTCACGAAAAATATATTAGGAGCTTTGAGAGAACCATGGAGAGCTAATTCTTAGAGTCATTCTGCTGTAATCGCGTTCCAACGCTTTGAGGTTTTTAGTTTATCAATCTAATTCGTTTCTCTTTCAACACTATTCTATGAATTGATTTTGCTTAATCTGTTATTTTATAGATTGTTTTGATTAAATTCGGTATGATTGCATCCTTAGCTTTTATTCGCCGTTACGTCGCTTTGTTGTTAATTCGCGTTTATAATTCGTGTTTGCTTAATTCACGAAAACTTAATCCGTTTGCTTAATTTGGAATATAGGATTGGTAATCTAATTTATGTCTTTTGCGCTTGTTAATTGACATAGGAATCAAATAGAGATCGAAATTGCTTAGGAATTGGTAAGGTAGAAACCCGTGATAAGCCGGAACCGAAAACAGTAGATTGACTTATTTTGATAATCACTTATTTTAACCGCTTAATTGCATTTTCTTTATTTATCCGATCAGAAACCAAACCAACTCCCCCTCCATTTAGAATTTGGTAGATTAATCACATAAAAGAATCCTTGAGACGATATCCGAGTTGAATTGTCGTTGTATTATGTTTTCATCAAAAACACTCGTTCTAATCCGCGCGCGACAGCTGATCAATGAGCTAGGCCCTCCACGACGGAGAGATGGATTAGGGCGACCCCGTGTGATGAGCGGGACAGAGCAATATATATAAATAGTATATATATATATATAATATATATATATATATATATATATAATATATATATAGTATACTATATTATATTATATATTACTATATATATATACTATATATATATATATATATATATATATATATATATATTATATATATATATAGTATATATATATATATATATATATATATATATATATATATATATAATATATAAATATATATATATATAAGAATCTTATCGGTTGAGTAAGTAAATAAAATAATTAATTATATTTAATATTTAATTATTTAATTGAATATGTGCTTAAATATAAGTGGATGTCAAGATAATCCATTTCAAAATAATGAGAATTTTAAATGATTATCATTCTATATATAGGCTATGATCTCAAATATATCATGCTATAAGAAAATTATCTCTTTTTCTCCCCATTCGAAGAGTTTTCAAGACATTACGAGTACCGGTTGAGAAAAATCCACAAGCCAACCAGTGTCAAACACTTGTCTCTACACTTTTGTATTTAAGAATTATCATTGTCATTGTCTAAAATCTTTCTCATTATATTCGTCAAGGTATTCCTATAATCATTAATATCAAAATGTCATAGATCCTAAGGTTTGTGTCCATGGGGAGACGCTTAAGCGCTCCCGGCGTGATGAATGATCAATGCATATTTATGCATTTCTCCTATATTTTTACTTAGACATTTCTTTACTTTATCTTGAATATTTTTTATGTTTTATTTTGTTTTTATATTTTATTTTATTTTTGGTTTAATTTGATTTTCGCACTTATTTTTCAGCTTTAGCAGTCTGCACGGAAACGATCATAACTGGAGTTCCGGAATTCGTTTGAGGCGTTCTAAAATCGCCGAAAGCTAAGAGAGAGAGCTACGACTTTCGGGTTGGAGTCGAAGTCAGATTCGGAGCCAAAAATTCCAGAATTCCGTTTGAAGTTACTGCATTAGAATTTAATTTTAGTGTTGGGTCATGTATTGGGCCTGGGTTATGTTTTCGACCCAGTTGGGTTATGACCCGAATTTGCTTTCTTTTTAAAGGAAAATACTCGTGTTACTGTTCACCTAATTACATTTTCACGAAAAATATATTAGGAGCTTTGAGAGAACCATGGAGAGCTAATTCCTTAGAGTCATTCTGCTGTAATCGCGTTCCAACGCTTTGAGGTTTTTAGTTTATCAATCTAATTCGTTTCTCTTTCAACACTATTCTATGAATTGCTTTTTCTAATCTGTTATTTTATAGAATTGTTTTGATTAAATTCGTATGATTGCATCTTAGCTTTTATTCGCCGTTACGTCGCTTTGTTGTTAATTCGCGTTTATAATTCGTGTTTGCTTAATTCACGAAAACTTAATCCGTTTGCTTAATTTGGAATATAGGATTGGTAATCTAATTTATGTCTTTTGCGCTTGTTAATTGACATAGAATCAAATAGAGATCGAAATTGCTTAGGAAATTGGTAAGGTAGAAACCCGTGATAAGCCGGAACCGAAAACAGTAGATTGACTATTTTGATAATCACTTATTTTAACCGCTTAATTGCATTTTCTTTATTTATCCGATCAGAAACCAAACCAACTCCCCCTCCATTTCGAATTTGGTAGATTAATCACATAAAAGAATCCTTGAGACGATATCCGAGTTGAATTGTCGTTGTATTATGTTTTCATCAAAAACACTCGTTCTGATCACGCGCGCGACAGCTGATCAATGAGCTAGGCCCTCCACGACGGAGAGATGGATTGGGGCGACCCCGTGTGATGAGCGGGACAGAGCAATATATATATATATATATATATATATATATATATATATATATACTATATATATATATATATATATATATATATATATATATATATATATATATATATATATATATAATATATATATATATATATATATATATATTATATATATATATATATATATATATATATATATATAATAAGACTCTTAGTCGGTTGAGTAAGTAAATAAAATAATTAATTATATTTAATATTTAATTATTTAATTGAATATGTGCTTAAATATAAGTGGATGTCAAGATAATCCATTTCAAATAATGAGAATTTTAAATGATTATCATTCTATATATAGGCTATGATCTCAAATATATCATGCTATAAGAAAATTATCTCTTTTTCTCCCCATTCGAAGAGTTTTCAAGACATTACGAGTACCGGTTGAGAAAAATCCACAAGCCAACCAGTGTCAAACACTTGTCTCTACACTTTTGTATTTAAGAATTATCGTTGTCATTGTCTAAAAATCTTTCTCATTATATTCGTCAAGGTATTCCTATAATCATTAATATCAAAATGTCATAGATCCTAAGGTTTGTGTCCATGGGGAGACGCTTAAGCGCTCCCGGCGTGATGAATGATCAATGCATATTTATGCATTTTCTCCTATATTTTTACTTAGACATTTCTTTACTTTATCTTGATTATTTTTATGTTTTATTTTGTTTTTATATTTTATT
>CAWUDS030007320.1:0-21304 GCA_963859935.3 Lathyrus sativus
ATAGGAATGATAGTTCGAGAAACTTTTGGATTTTGGAGTGACAGCCACTCACTTTTCGTCTTTGACACTTGTGGTCACACGACTTGTATTTTCATCGAGGATTTTTCTTTTGATCCTTTTCGTCTTTTTCTTTTCATATCCCTAACTTTTGCCTGGACTGACTCCTTTTGAGTTTCTTTTGATTTTTTAGTCCAGCGGGATGCCCTCATTTTTGCCTAAGTCATTTGTTTTGAAATTCTCTTGACTTAGCGGGCTTTTGATTTTTTCATTCTTCTTTGCTTTTGAACAAGTCGTGTGACACTGGTTGTCTGACTCTTTGGGAATGATGTGGCTGTCCCACTCTGATTGAACCATTGTGGTCTTTTAGGCACGACCTCTAGGGACGTGATTGATCCTCGAGCGGACACTCCTTTTGCAATTTGGACTCTCGGTCAAATTAGCTAACACCTACCTTGCCCCAGGTTAAGATTGAGGGTTTTTTCGTTCACAGAAAGAAACTCCTACTACAAGGCTCAAAGGGGTTGACAAGGGATTATCTTCCTTATATCTCCGGTGTTTAAGGATTGAATCAATGCCTGTACATCATCAGCAGGTTTATTTCAAAAGCATACAATATCGGTAGTTGCATGTTGGTCATTTCGTCATCCTCCCTAAATTCTTCTTAACCAAGCGTTGGACATTTGCGAAACAGTTAGTGAACACGAATGGATTCAATCAAAACATGCACATTTATTTCATTATCATCAATTTGACTGAAAACAACAAGTTTTACAAACAAGTTTACAAATTCAAACAGGAAAGCAACTACAAATGAAAAGGAATGACAAGCTAAAACAAAGAAAATATGCTAGCTTCTGAGAATCGGCTTTCACATCTGCCCTGCTGCTGAACCAGCTATCTTTATTAGAGGTAACCCGATGCTGTCTTGATCTGCTTTCAATCGACTCAAACAAATTATAGAGCCCTTTCTCCTTCATTCAGATGATTTGGGGACCTCTCTGCCCGAAGCTGATTGCTGCACTGTCAAGCAAATCCTGCACTTTGTGCTTAAAAGCATGGCAGCCTTCTATATCGTGACCCGGGGCTCCAGAATGAAACTCACAGTGCTTGCTTGCGTCATAACCAAACGGGGGAGTTCCCGTTATTGGTGCCAGAGTTCTTGTCTCTACCAGATTCAATCTCAACAATGTCTGCAACAACTCGGCATATGTTGAGGGAGGCTTCTCAAACACTCTTCTCGACTTGCCGCCCTGGAATCTTCTTTGAGTTTGCTGTGCCCCCTGCTGAGGCTGCTGCTGCTGGTATCGGGTTGACCCTTGAACACCCTTTGTATCAAATGCAACATTGGTTTCTTGACCTTCAATGTACTGAACACCCTCCTTATGCTTAACCATTTTCTTTCTCAGATCTGCCCCAGGAATAGGCAACAATTGTGGGCCTGGAGATTCTGACATCATGGAATCCAGGATACGCTTCTGACCCATTGCAGCTTTGGAAACATCTGTCATCTTAGCATCGACTGAGACAGGAGCAATATGCACAGCTACGCCGCCCGGCGTGAATTCAATATCGTGCGAGTCAATCAGGTCTTGAACATTGTGCTTAAAAGCATGACAACCCTCGATGTCATGTCCGAATCCCCCAGAATGAAATTCACATTGCTTACTGGCATCGTACCCTTGAGGAAATGCCCTCGTTGGTGGTGTCAACGCTCTTTTCTCCACCAGATTAAACCTCAGTAAGATCTGCAAGAGCTCAGCATATGTCATAGGTGGTGCTTCAAATATTCTCCTCGGCTTTCCTTCTTGGATCTTCCGCTGAACCGGATGTATCTTCTGTTGCTGCTGCTCAGGTTCCACTTGCACAGGTGGCGCGAGCTTCTTCATTGCGGCTTCGAATAGCTGATCGTCTTCTTTCCTAAGCACATTCTTGACTACCTCCATGATCAAACTCATTTGGGTCTTCAGCTGACTGTTCTCCTCTTGAGAATCTTCTGCTCTAGACGCATCTCTTGCATGTCTCTCATCATCTGCCCCAGCTGGCTTTGGACTTCGATCAATTCAACCTGATTCTGTTCCATATCTCTGAAGAATTCCTGCAACAAACTGGATGCTGAAGAAATAAGACCCACGGTTCTGATATACCTGTTAAATGATAATGCAGCGCGGAAAGCAACCACACATTCATAACGAGATAAAGAGAAATCCAAGCTATAAGCAAACAGACGAACATCTCCCATACATGTACAACCAACAAAATCAGCAGGTAAGCACAAATGAGTATGACTATAACGACCCCAGCCAACAATCCTGGTGGTGGTCGACAAATACTGATGCACAAAAGCTAAACGGGTTAAGCAGAGAAAACAGATGCGGCATCCGACGCGAAAACCTCTAGAAACTTCTCCCATACAACCGAACTTTCTGATTGGCAATCTTCAGAGCACACACTTCCTGTGGAGTCTTCCATGACATTAACTGACGAACCCGCACAACTAGAAGACGGAAAATCATTAATCTGAACACAACCTTGAGGAGTGATGCAAATACGGTCAGAGTCTAACAGATCCTGAATCTGGCTTCTAAGCACCTTACAATCATTGGTTGAATGCCCCTGTGCCCCAGCGTGGTACTCACAGCGGGCGCTGGCGTCAAAACCTGGAGGATACGGTGGAATCACCGGCTTAGTCTCTTTCGGCACTATCAATCCACTTCTGACCAGATCTGGCAACAACTGACTGTACGACACCGGTAGCTGAGTAAACTGCCTTTCAGGCTTCCTTGGTCTTCGTGGAGCATGCTGACGCGATCGGCGATAGGATGATCGTTGACTTGAAGTGTCTGAAAACTGATCCTGAGATGCTAGAGATTCTGAGGTAGCATCATCTCCTTCCCACTCTTCCTGAGAACTGACAACTGACTCAATCTTATCAACCGGGACATAAGGAACACCTCGAAACTTTCCACTCCTGAGTCCTCGCTCAACAATCTCTCCCAGCCTCATCAGGCTCACAAAACTTGTGCAACTGAATAATTTGTCAAAATAATGGCCTTTCAGGGTACCCAAGAAGATGTCAACCAGTTCCCTTTCCGGAAGCGGTGGTCGAACACTAGCAGCTAATTCCTTCCATCTTCGCAAATATGCTCTGAATGATTCATTCTCTGCCTGAGACAATTCTTGCAGATCTACGAGACTAGGAGTCAAATCCAAATTGTAATCGTACTGCTTCATGAAAGCTCTGGCTAAATCCACCCATGATCGAATCTGGTTACTCTCTAATTGCACATACCATCTCAACGATGCCCCAGTCAGGCTATACTGAAAGCAATGGATCATCAATTTGTCATTTCGCACAAACGAAGTCATCCTTCGACAGAACATCATCAAATGCAGCTTTGGACAGCTATCTCCTGTGTATTTTTCAAATTCCGGCGTTTTGAACTTGTGCGGTAACACGAGGTCAGGGACCAAACACATGGCTACAGCATCCAGGTTAACGGCATCTTTCGCTTCCAAGGCTTTCATTTGCTCCTCCAACACTCGGAGTCTTCTACCATAGTCAAGAGCTCTTGGATCTACTAACCCGGTCATTGGAATATCTCTCCGGTAATTCATCGCAGGGAAAGCAACACATTGATTGTTAACAGGAGGATAATATTCATTTCGGGCAAGAAACTGCTCATGCTGATCTCGGTTCTCAACAGCAGGCTGCACAACTTGGGCTGTAGTTAGATTGTTCGCTTGCGGGAAGTCTTCCATAAAATCATACTGATGGTTGGACGCCATAGTAAACCCTGCTTGGGTGTTAGGAGCCTGGAAATTGCCTTCAGCCATAGCTACCAATTACCTGTAACCGACTACACTGCTTGATTCTGCTCAAATTTGCTTCAGCCCCTTGGTCGTTTTCAACACTCCACTCTTGCCGCAAACAATTCCCCGAGAATCACTTTCTGGTGAAAACAAAGGTTGGATAAGTGCTCTGACCTGCTAGAGAAATGCTATGCAATATGATTTATGCAAACAGAAATACAAAAATGCTAACGTGCATGTGTGCATTGGAGATATTTTCCCTCCAATTCCAGTGTCAGTGGTAGCAAGACGAGATAAACCATGGAGACAATGTTTGGAAAAACCCTCATATATTGAATAGAATAACAGTCTTGTTCAGAAGTTACACAACTATGCTCCATACAGCTGATATGACAAAGAAGATCCCAGCCAACATGCCTGGTGGTGATCTCAACATACAGAATACAAGAGAAATCAAATACGGGTACGGTTGCGGAAGTCCTCGACCATCTTCTTTGTCTCTGCGTGATCTGGTTGATAAATCAAACCTTCTATCAGTCGATCCCTCTTCCTGACTGTCCCCTGGATGTCTCTGACAAAGTCTTCCCAAGCTTTATCATTAGCACCATCCCCAGGTTTGGGTCTCTTGGCATCTGCTCTATGCTGGAAATCTTCCAAGTTCTTCATGGCATCTGTCAACTTGCGCTCGGCCTCGTATCGGCGACAGGCTTCTTCTTCAAGCTCTTCGTTCTTCACTTTGACCTGTTCTTCTAACTGAGCAATCTGTGTCTTCAGCTCTCCTTCTCGCTCCTTGCGCTTGGTCATAGTGAGATCCCAGTGTTCTCTGAACTTGGCTAGCTTTGTGTAGGCCCTTTCCAGCTCTTGCTTCTTGGTGGACAACACACTACTAACTGAGTCTACATCTAACTCTAGTCGCTTCTTGGTTTCAGTCAATTCCAATAGCGTAGCCTTCAGATGTTTCAAGGTTTCAGCCTGTTGCTTAGAAATATATCCTGTTTCAATATTTTCATGCCGAAGCTGGGCGTTCTCCTGCTCTAAAGCCTCTTTAGTCCTGGCTAGCTCTTCTTTCTCCGCCATCAGCTGCTTGTAGACCTGAATGTCCACAGTGGTAGGCTCCTCTACCGGAGGAGGATGCAATGGCTTAACTGCTGGGTACGGCATAAGGAACTTCACAGCTCGCTCACGAATCCATTCTTCATATGGGCTAGGACCTCGAGTATCCCCTCTGCTACCTGAAAGCTTCCCTCTCTTGTGCAAGTTTTTCCAGGCTTTCTCAAGTTTGGTCAGCATCTCTTTCCCAATTGCCCCAGTGAGATACAGAGATTCCTGTATCTCCTCGGGCTTTGGCGCTCCTTGAGGTATGTACCCAAATTGCTTGATCAATAAGGAAGGGTTATAGTTGACACAACCTTTCCTTCCTATTAACGGAACATTCGGGAATCCTTCGCCTTTGAGTATGACTTCAGCTCCAAATACTTCTTTATTGGTCCATACCACGTTCTCAGCAGTTAATCCCATTAAGCGCTCGGGCCATCCTAGAGAATTGATAGACGTGACAAAAGGGCCTGACTTAGGCAAATGACTGGTGAACCACCTGCATAGGAGAGGTACACAGCAAGACACATTCCTTCCTCGTCGCTTTTCATTCTGGTAGTGAGTTGAATGGTGGATATCTCCCAGCAAAGTAGGAACTGGGTTTCCCGCAGCCAAAATATAGAAGGCATCTGAATCAACGAAATCAGGAATATTCGGGAACAACACGATGCCATACACACATACAGCAAGGATAACGTCAAAAACATCCCATTTACCCTTCTGGGCATACTCTCGAGCCTTATCCACTAAGATATCCAACGGAAATCCCCATACGTCTCCTCTTCTGATCATCTTCCCAGACAACTCAGACTCTTTCAAACACAGGATGGCAGAAAGCTCAGCCAGCTTAGGCTCAGCGTCCGGACGATAAAAAGGCATCTGATCACGGATCGGTATATCCAGAAGTGCAGAGTACTCCTCCAGGGTAGGAGCCAAAACGAAGTCGGGAAATACAAAACACCTGAGCTCCGCGTCGTAGAACTGTAACAGAGTGTAGATGCCGCTGGTCTCGTAAACAGATGGCTGATAAACGTAGGTCAGAATCCTCCCATATCTCTTTCTGAAGTCACCCATTCCTCTCTTCTTAGCAATAGCCATCAATTCTAACAATAGACTGATATTCGGCGACGGAAACTTATAGGGCAATACTCTCTTCAGGTTTTCCATGTCTTGCTAAGAACAAACACCAGAACTGGAAGGGAAAATATATACCTGCAATACACACACGTTAGTTAAATGCAGTTGGTAATGCAATGATGCAATATGATAAATAATGTAATCTGCGAACATAGGGCTATGCTGTAGCCTGAAGAGGAATATCTCTGTGATCAAGAACAGAAAACCATCACGGTCACCAGAACCTCATGCCACTAACTATCATCTGATACTCAAAATATCAATCCCCTGGTAAGAAAACCATCTGAACCTCTGTATCTGACGAGAATACCATCTGATAATAGCCTCAACCTCAGATAAGAAACCCATCTAACCCAGACAACACACCTGGAGATGAATCAAGAATACCATCTGATAAAAGTACTGAATCATGGTTTCTGAAGGCCAGTTTTCCTGCAATAACCCAGTCCCTCTCACAGGTAGGATAAACCTAATCCACGGACAAAGGTACGGCATCCTATGCGGTTGTCAGCGTCACAGACTTTCATGAGTGACGATACGATTCCCAGAAGGAGTGGCATCATCAAGTCATGAAGAGGCCTCACTTAGCTGACTTCCAATTGATCGGTCCCCAGAGTCGACAACCCTCACGTCTGGACTCCCCTCAGATCCTCAGGACCGGAAAGGAGCACCTCTGCAAGAATCTCGTCTGAGCGCAGATTTTCGTAGGGAACTGTGCCTGCTCAGCAGACAGGTTCGTCTACTACTTCTCCACAACTATATCTAGGTGTATACTCAAGCCCAGGTCCGGCTTCTCACTCACAGTAACCTCCCTTTGCCCACAGCAATAATCATGATAATATAATGCTGGAAAATAAATGCGGAAAGGTAAAGGTACAGAAAAGTAAAGTGCAGAAAAGTAAAATACAATATGCACAACACCCAACAAATAAACATCCAAGCGCTAGGATTGACTCGCGTAGGGGATGGGAAACGGTCCCAGCATAAGGGATGGGAAAGGTCCCTAGATGCTATAAGTCCCCAGCAGAGTCGCCAGCTGTCGCTACTGCGAAAATCGGCGCCGGCTTGACAGGAGAGTCGCCACCGTGCGTTATTTATCCCTCAGAGCGGGAAAGGAAACGCTCGAAGTAAACCTCGCGAAGACGGGAAAAGGTATGGTCATCGCAACCAAAACCTGGATTCGGGAGTCGGTTACGCAAGGGGAAGGTATTAGCACCCCTCACGTCCATCGTACTCGATGGGATCCACGCTTGGTGTTTATAGGTAAAAGGGTGTATTATCTATCTACGCTAATGGCTGGTCTAAAAAGAAAATAAAAGGACAGGACTCGGCAGAACATGCGGTGTTCTGGGCCTACGTATTCCCTCGTGCAATGGGAAAGTCAGAGTCAACGTAGTTCGACTTCCTACGTCTAACGGGGGAAAGGTTGCTCGCCAGGACATCGCGTCCTGTGCCTACGTACTTTCATCGGGAATGAAAGATCAGAGCAAACGTAGTTCGGCTAACTACGGGTAAACAGGGGCTCTCACACAGCAGTGAGAAAACAAACTAGTCTCTAAGGCTCGGGAACCTACAACTACGATCTGGTCTCAAATGCGCTCGGGCAAGAGAAAAGGATAACAATTAGTCGTTAGCGGGAAAGTCTCGATCGCACAGCCGCGAGAGAACAAAGGTTAGTCGTTAGTGTGCTCGCTAGGATATCGCATCCTATGCCTACATATCTTCGTCTGGAACGAAGAATCAGAGCAGCTGTAGTTCAGCTAACTACGGATCAAGCTACTCAAAAGCTCCTACAGAAAGGAAAAGGAAACCCTAGAACTATAGCTGAGAAACAGGGGAATCTACCTACTGCTACCACCTGGTTGGCCATCCTAATGTCTATCATAACAACTCCGCAGCGGAGAAATCAGAGCTCCTAAGGGATCATGGCAACAGGATTAAACCACAAACAAGAAACTGCAACGTAAATGAATACTGAAAATATGCATGAATGCAACAACTAGACAAACAAGGCGCAGAGGCCGCAAACCACAAAGGTAAGGGAGCTCAGCTCTACCAAATACCAACAAGCAAAGCCACGCGCTAACAAACAAGCAGAAGGAGGACCACCTCAACTTCTTATGCACACAACGTCTACTTCTAAGATGCACCTATTCAGAACTATTTAGATGAATACCTAAGTCTAATGCAACATAACATCACACAAGTCAAACAACACAAAGAGACTAACCCTGAGCAGGGCCTCAAACAAACCTGAAACAACTCCTGATCTATCTCTAAACAGAACTCTATGCCACACCTTAAGCAAAGATCTAAGCAACAAATCTAATCCAAAACCTAAGCAGGGATCTAAACAAACTCCTAGGCAAGAGGAATCAATCCCAGTCTCCAAGCTTCAGAACAAGCTTACCAGAGAAAGGAAGCTAAGCAGACAAGCTCATAGTATCTTCCTCAGGAAAGTACCAGGAGGTTACTACTCAGGAGTCATATCCTATGCGGCTCGACAACTGTGATCAGTTTACATCCCTCCTCAGGAGAGATTAAACTCACATGAAGGCTCCGGCGTCACTGGATACTTGGGAAAGAACCTATATGCACTAAGGGAACTAAGTGAACAGACTCATAGGACTTTCCTCAGGAAAGTACTAGGAGGCTGACACTTAGGAATCGTATCCTACGTGGCTCAACAACTGTGATCAGTTTACATTCCTCCTCAGGAGGAATTAAACTCACAAGTTGGCTCCTACATCACTGGATACTTACGAAATCCTAGACAAACTACTGGAACTAAGTGAATAGACCCCTAGGACCTTCCTCAGGAAAGTACTAGGAGGCTCCCACTTAGGAATCGTATCCCATGTGGCTCAACAACATGTGATCAGTTTATATTCCTCCTCAGGAGGAATTAAACTCACAAGTCGGCTCCAACATCATTGGATACTTACGAAAGAGGTGAGAAGGAAGGATGAAAGTCATTCATAGTGCCTTCCTCAGGAAAGTACCATAAACTCCCTTCAAACTTCAGGATCTCGAACCTCACAAACAGACAACAAGCTCCTAGACTAAGCCTCAATCCAATGCAACCTTGCAAGCTCCAACAGGACCTCAATCAGCTCCCACCTTCAAGAAGAATCCACAGGCCAACAAACCACAGGAGACTATCTCTGAAGTTCAACCGCAGTTGAACTTCAAAGTCAGAAGTCACCAAGACTTCTCCTATCTTCAGGCTCAGACAAATCCTATCAGAAAGTCCTACAAAAATCTATCAAAAATCTAATGGGAGACCTACATGGCTCTAGGACAACATACTGAGAAATCAGAACAAAATTCAACACCAGATGAAAGAAATAAAATCAGCAACACAGGCATGCCAACAGACCAATTATTCAAACGTCAATAACAGTGAAAAAAATGCAATTAAAATAAAAATGCATGATTGAGCTAATATTTTTGTATTATAAAATTCTATACTGAATCACGAGTCTACAGAAAAAAGAACGGAATTATTTGACCAATTCTACCATTTTTTATGAATTCTCTAATGATATGCATGCATTGAAAATATTAAAAAAAACACATCAATTAAAATGGAAAATATGCACAAAATATGAAACAAAAATAAAATGACCCTTTTATTTTTATTTAATTTTCCTAACATTTTCATGAGATGGATGGAAAAAGAATTATTAAAAAACCACAATTATTTCCATTTATTATGATTTATTTACATGCCAAGAAAAATATAAAAGAAAAAATCAAAACAAAAGAAAATAAAATGGAGGGGGGTTTAAACAGCAATGGTTTCAGGTTATTATTCACATTGGGCCCTGATTGGGGGGTGCCAACAGCATGAGGCGCAGGGCCCAGATTTTGTCAAAAAACCATTAGTGACTCAGAAAAAGAAAAACGCCAGGGGGTGCTATGAGTGATTTATTCCAGTTAATTCTCACTATGGGCTACACCAGGGGGGTGTCATTAGCAGATTGGGGCTTAAGGCCCAATTCAATCCACTAAGACTCCATACGCTGGGGGGGGTAATTGAACAATTTGGGGTGTGCGTGATCAGAAGACGCGTTTGGGCCTAAGCCCAACGTCAAACCCTAATCCAAACAACCTAATCAAAACCATCTTCCCCTCAAAATACTCTGGTACTGTTCATCCAAATACCTAGCGCCGTTCCATCATCTTCTTCCTCTCCCTCATTCTCTGCAACCTATCTGATCTCAACCAACTCTAACAAAACCCTAAACGAACAAATCCTCACCCAAACCCCTCAATCCCTCACACGAAATCACTACTCAAGATCTAGTCTTAAACCACGCTCCAACCGTGAATCTTAATACGAACCTACATTCAACAATTAGCAGCGATGAGTGGAAGAACGCCATACCTGGCTTGATGTATGAACGACACCGTGAACTATTGACGTTCGCTGAGGTAATCCTTGAAGACGTTCGGTTTGGGATTCGCGTTGAGATCTTGCTGGAAAGTTCTGGAGACGTTCCTTGAGGATTTGAACGCAGATGACGTTTTCTGGGAATATCGCTTGAAGATGAACGAATATCTGAGGATGATTCTGGAAATCTGGGGAAAAGATGATAGCGTTCTGGAGATTTTGATGAAGCTTGATGCAGTTTGAAGTTTCTGCGTTTTTCTTGCTTGAAGGATGAATGTTTATGGCGATTTCTGGAGAAATCTTGGATGAAGGTATGAAGGTTGAGGACGATTTCTGGAAAAGAATTGATGGAGGATGAAGGTGGTGCGAAGTATTCTGGAAATTTTGGTTGAAGGTGGATGAAGGTGGAAGGGAGGGGATCGGAGGAAGGGGATGAAGATCTGAGGATTCTGGGGAAAAATGGTTTTCCGGCGACGGTTGGTGGTGGCCGGAGTTTGTTGGCGGTGGCCGGCGGTGGGGGCTACGGCTGATGCATGGCCGCCGGTGGGGAACTCAGGCAATGATGTGGGGGCGCCAAGTGGCGTGCATGCACTGAGAGAGAGAGTGAGTGGGGGACACGTGTGGGGTCGTTCTCAGTGTGGCGTGGCGTGATCAGCGCAGAAAACGTGGGACCCTGCATGGCCAACACGTGGCGCCTTTATACCCTTGGAGTTTGCTGGAACTCTCTAGAACATTCCAGGCTGCGCTGGACTCTTGAACACATCTGGACCATCATTTTTTGGACATGCTGAGTAATTCCTGGACAAAAAGCAAACTGGGCCTTGCCAAAAACGCCCCCTGGGCCCAATACGAAAAAAGAATAAAAACTGAATAAAAAACTGAATTGAAAACAATTAACTAAATTGGATTACTGTCTAATTAACACTAATAATCCTAATTAAATCTGAAAACAACAATTAGCCTAATTAACTCTAAAAACTCAATTAACCTATTTAATTCTGTATTATACTAGTTAACCCTAAAAAATCAATTAACCTCTAATTAACTCTAAAAAGACCAATTAATCCTAATTAACTCTAAAACACAATTAAGATTTAATTACTCTAAAATTCACTAATTCTCTATTAAAATCCTATTGTTATTTAATATCTATTAACATCTATCATTAACAAGAAAAAACTATACTAATTTTCTAAAAAAACCATTAAACCTATTTTAAAATCTATATAAAATTCTAAAATATTATTAAAAGAAAAAACTATATTATTCTAAAATGACAAAACTATTTAAAATCTTATTTATTCTAAAAACCTATTTTAAAAAAATCTATAAAATCCTAAAAATGCAGATGAATGCAAATGACCCCCATAAGAACGCACGAGACCAGATTGAATCGAACGGAGATCCCCGGGCTTCAGAATATCCCCAAAATCACTGAAAAATCACCGAGGAGCGCACAATTTCCCGAAAATAAAACCCCGATAATCTGGACTGGGTCTGCCATATCTGATAGACAAAAATCAAGCTGTAACCCTGATATCCCCCTGCTTGCACAAAAATCATCTGTCTGAGCTGCGAATATGAAATTAAACCACGAGTCAGATAGGAAAATCAGTTGGTCAAATTTTAGGGTGCAACACAACTTAAAACCTGTCTCTCTTGCAAATGCTTGCATATTTCTGCCAGTAAACACAGATCCTTGATCAGTGGTTATAGTCTCTGGTATTCCAAATCTATACACTATGTGTTTCTGGATGAAATCTATGACTGCTTCCTGATCTACATTTGTCAAAGGTATGGCTTCAATCCATTTAGTGACATAGTCTACTCCTACTAAAATGTACTTCTGCCCTTTTGAAGAAGCTGGTCGAATCTCACCAATCAAATCTAAAGCCCAACCTCTGAATGGCCAAGGCTTTATAATAGAATGTAACTCACTTGCTGGCACATGAGGTATGCCTGCATGGATTTGACATTCCTGACAACCCTTTGCGAATTCGACACAATCTTTCAACATGGTTGGCCAATACATTCCTTGTCGAAATAATAGCCATTTCATTTTATGTCCTGCTTGGTGGGCACCACATGCACCACTGTGTACATTCGACAAAGCTATGTACGCTTCAGTCTCTCCAAGGCATTTTAGTAGAACTCCTTCTGCAGTCTTTTTAAACAGTTCATTTCCAAAGAGCACATAACTTAAGGCTCTGTACTTTATCTTCCTTTCGACTGTTTGATTTGGATTTTGCAAATAATCTTTAATGGGTTTTCTCCAATCTCCATCCTCTAGATTACCCACATTGAAAATCTCAAAGTTTTCTTGATCACCATATCCCAATCTTATTGTGTCCAAATCAGATGGGGACAGCTTAGTAGATAAAACTTTTCCTCTCACTTCGACGAACTTCAACAGATTTTCTTTCGACACTTTATACCCTGAAGCCAGCTGGGCCAAGTCATTTGCTTCCTGATTTTCTAATCTGGGGATGTGTCTAAAAACTACACTGTCGAATCTCTTGAGGAGTCTGTTGGCTATCACAAAGTACATGATCAAATTTTCTTTGACACATTTGTACTCTTTCGTCAATTGTTTTATCACCAATTCAGAGTCACCCATTATTTCGACCTCTGTTGCCCCCAGTTCCAACAAGATTTCAAGTCCAACAATTAAGGCTTCATATTCTGCCTCATTGTTTGAACAGAATTCTTCTATTTTGTACTTGAACTTTGTTGGAACTTTATTGGGAGAAATAATTAACACCCCAACACCTGTTCCATTTTTATGACTGGAACCATCAAAATATAACCTCCAAGGCTCTTTTTCGACATAATTTGTCTCCTCTCCAAGTATGGAGTGGTCAGCTATAAAGTCAGCAACTACTTGCCCTTTAACAGCTTTTAGAGGCATATATTTTAAAGAATATTCAGTTAAGGCTAAAGCCCATTTTCCAATTCGACTATGTAAAATAGACTTAGACAACATATGCTTTATTACGTCGAAATGAGAAGATATATGTACATCGACGGGTTTTATATAATGCTTTAATTTCATACAAGAGAAATATACACATAAACATAATTTCTCTATCATGCTATACCTAGTTTCAGCATCATTCAAGACCCTGCTGAGATAGTAAATGGCTCTTTCGACGCCATGTTCATCTTCTTGACAAAGCATACTTCCTAATGTTCTGTCAGATGCTGATATGTAGAGCCTCATGCTTCTTTTTCGGCAAGGAGATATTAGGACTGGGGGATTTGCCAAATACTCCTTGATCTTGTCGAAAGCAGCTTGTTGCTCTTGCCCCCAAGTGAAACCCTCTTTCTTCAGTCGAAGCAAGGGTGAGAAGGCCTGAGTCTTTCCACTAAGGTTGGAGATAAATCTTCTGAGGAAGTTGATTTTCCCTAGTAGAGACTGCAATTCCTTCTTTGTCGATGGCGCTTTTGCTTCCATTATTGCTTTAGCTTTGTTTTCATTGATTTCAATCCCCTTTTTGTGGACCACAAAGCCTAAGAAATCCCCAGCCTGCACACCAAAAGCACATTTAAGAGGATTCATTTTCAAACCAAACTTCCTCATCCTTTCAAAGGACTGTCGAAGATGGTTAATATGGTCGAAGCCTGAAGCAGATTTAATCACAATGTCATCTATATAAATTTGCATAAACGTTTCAATGAAATCGTGAAAAATAGAATTCATAGCCCTTTGGTAAGTAGCTCCAGCATTTTTCAAACCAAAGGGCATTACTACCCATTCATATGTTCCTATTGCTCCTGGACAACGAAAAGCTGTTTTTGGAACGTCTTCTTCAGCAATAAAAATCTGGTTATAACCAGAATAGCCATCAAGCATACTTAAATACTCATGGCCTGCTGCAGAATCTACTAGCATTTCTGCTACTGGCATAGGATACTCATCCTTAGGGGTGGCTGAGTTTAGATCTCTAAAATCAATACACACCCTTAGTGTGCCATTTTTCTTAATCACAGGAACAATATTAGCAATCCATTCGACATACCTTGTTGTACGGATGAATTTGCATTTTAGAAGTCTTTCGACCTCTTCTTTGATCTTCGACAGAATTTCAGGTGCAAAGCGTCTGGGGGTCTGTTTTATTGGCTTCTTCCCTTCCAGAATTGGCAACTTCAATTCCACCAGACTTCTGTCTAAACCAGGCATTTCGTCATAATCCCATGCGAAGCAGTCTTTAAACTCATTCAGCAGCTGGATTATTTCGATTCTGAGTTGAGGATTCAACTTGGCACTGATGTAAGTGGGCCTTTTCTCTGCCCCCAGTCCTAGATTAATCTCCTCTAAGGGATCCTGTGCCACCATTTTCATATTGGTGGAGGTTGGATCCTTTTCGAACCCCAGAGGTTCGTCATCATAAATGGCATCAAGTCTTTGGTTTTGCCATTCACCATTTGAGTCTTCTTCAAAGCTCTGATTTGCATGTTGCTCCTCAATATTTTCTTGAGGGTGTTGTCCTTCGACAACCTGAGTGCTGGCTTCGACAGCCATATTTCTTACTTCAGCCTCAAGGGCCGCTTTGTGTTGTTTTTCGGCTATATAAGCCGAAATCCTTTCCATTGCTGAAACTTCAGTCATTTTCACTGAATTCACTTCCCCATCCAGTTGGGTTGACGTGGGCAGTTCCCCAAGTGTAATTTGTTTCCCCAATTATTTCTTTATCCCACTGGAAACCATGTGTAGGATGGAGGTACATGGAACAGTAAGCGTTGTCGGAAGCTGTCAGGTCGAAAGCCGCAGGATTGCATGGTGCTATATGGGCTAGGTTCTTGTCGAAGTTACGACTAGTGATATTGTTCACATCAGCTGTGAAGTAACTCTGATCTGCTTCAATGTTTTCGACAATCCCATCTGGCCTCCAGATTGCTATTCTTTGATGCATGGAGGATGGCACAGCCCCAATCCCATGGATCCATTCTCTTCCCAACAGCAAGTTGTAATTTGCTTTTGATGCTATCACCACAAACATTGTAGGCCTGGTGATGGATCCTACAGTCAAGTTCAATTGTATTACTCCCAGCGTTGTTCCCACTTTACCTTCATAGTTGGACAACACCATATTGTGAGGCTTAGTGTCGGAGTCATCTTTTCCAATTCTCCTTATCATGTAATGAGGAATTAAATTTACAGCTGCTCCGCCATCTATCAGAATTTTGTTGACACCTACACCTTCTACCTTTCCTTTTATGAAGAGAGGCTTTAAGTGAGCCTTCATTGCATCATCTGGCTTTTCGAAGAAGGCATTTTGCTCTTCGACACAGCCATTGTTCATTATGTAGTAGCATACAGGCTTCAAGCTTATGCTATCATCCATCATGTCATCCTCTTCGTCTTCGACTTCCATTATCCTGTCGAAGTCTCTGGGCAGTACAGAAACCACATTGCAAGTTACGTCGAAAGAAGCATCTGATTCTGAACCAAATTCATCTGTGACTTCTTCGTCCACTGGCATTCTATTGTTTGTTTTCTGCACCTCTGTGGTGTCACCAGATCTATTCTTCTGAATGATTTCTTTTTCTGCCAGGGGCATTCCCTTGTTCGTAATCTGCACACATTTGCTTGATTCAGCTTCCTTCTGCCCAACCTTTTGGTATTCTACAGTTTTCTTTTCAATTTTCTTCTGCCTTTGGAATCTTCTCCATTGGGATCTGGACATAGGATTCTTCCCTTTGTAGT
Source organism: Lathyrus sativus (assembly GCA_963859935.3). Classification (NCBI taxonomy): domain Eukaryota; kingdom Viridiplantae; phylum Streptophyta; class Magnoliopsida; order Fabales; family Fabaceae; genus Lathyrus; species Lathyrus sativus. The sequence goes on from CAWUDS030007320.1 coordinate 16,146, forward strand.
TTTCAGAGACGTATTTTGGCTTTGCCTCCTTTTTAACTTCCATGGAAGGACCCCTGTTCACTTCAAAACTCTTCCATCTCTTCTGACCTTGGACATCCCTTATAGGCTGAACCCATTTGTCATCATTTGGCCTGTTGGATGGTTTGTAAGTGTTGAAACGTCTTTCTCCGACCCCTTGACTGTGATGCTCCCCTCTTCTTGGGTCGAATCTTTCGTTTCTGGTTGGTGGGACTGTTCCCCAATTTCTTTTCCTCTGGGTCTTTTCTGCTGCTTCCAAGTCATCAGCTGCTTTCTTGTCGAACACAGCACTGCATCTTGGGCAAAGCATGACTTCTGCATTCTTCCTTTGACACCTCTGGATGAATTCAACCAGACTCTCGTTCTCTTCTGGGTAAACCAGCTTCTGATGCTCCTCTTGACGCTTCTTTCCCTTGTCGATGTCTGGTCCTCCCTTTTGAGTGATTTCCACCATATGAATCCCAGCACTCTGTTCAGTTGTAATTTTCAATTTGTTCATTTTTTCGACTAGCATGATTTCCTCTGGGATGTCCTCCTTTGACTGACTAACATTGCCTTTTGGGTGTAAGCCCTTATAGATGTATTTGCAGCAATGTGCAACCCTTTCGACAGGATGTTCTTCATTTTTGGTGGTATCACTGTTCATTTGTTTGACAGTGAGGGAATTGTCATCAGTCCCTGGTGTTTTAATCTCCTCTTGGTCAGCATCTCTTTCACAGTTTTTCTTGTTGAAGCTTCTTCCCACTTTGACTGCATTTCTTCCGTTGAAACCTTCAGTGGTCTTAGTGGCATTCTCACTGTCGAAGTCTTCAGAAATTTTGACTTCTTTTGCCTCAGCCTGGCCAGCAGAATTATCACCTTCTTCCACCACATTGACATGGGTGTCGAAACCTTCAGCAGCTTCTATCATGGTGAAGTTGGTGTCGAAGCTTTCAGTAACTCCTACCACTTCAGAATTTTCTTCTGCCATGATCTCCATTTCGACCACGTTTACCATTTCTGGCTCAGCATAATTTGCCTCCACAATCTGCATGGGATTGGAGTCAATCTTCATCTGCTGCTTGCCTTTGTCTCCAAACTTCAACCTTCCATTTTGGATTGCATTTTGGACAAGATCCCTGAAAAGGTAACATTGAGAAGTTTTATGACCCAAGAAATTATGGTATTTGCAAAAACCTCTCTTTTTCTGTTGGTCTATAGGAGGCTCTTTAGTGCCTGCTGGTTTTATTAACTGACCATCTTTGACTAGTAAATCAAATATCTCATCACACTTGGTGATGTCGAATGTATAGGTTCTTTTAGGGAACCTGTCATTCTTTTCCATTTCGACTGGACTTTTTCCATTCGACGGGGCTAAAACTTTACAAGAATATGGAGGGCCTTGCTTTAATTCTGCAAGATCAATTTCTTGCTGGTCGAAAATGACTGGTTCGTTTTCGTCGTAATCATCTTGAACCATTCCTACATAGGCCACTCTTTCCTTCTTGTTTTTATTTGATCTAAATTTCTCATTTTTTAGTCTTTCTATCTGCCTTACTCTGTCTGCCAACTGTGCCATGTCTCTCAGATATTGGGTATCCAGTTTTTTCCTTATGGAATAATCAAGACCCCCTGCAGCCATTTCGACTAGTTCTTGTTCCGGCACTTGCGTAAAGCATCTGGCTTTTAATAATCTAAACCTATTCAAATAGTCATCTATGGGTTCAGAAAATTTTCTTTTGACACTTGCCAACTCTTTCAAACTTATCTTGGTTTGTCCCATATAAAATTGTTCATGGAACAATCTCTCTAATTGGGTCCAAGTAAAAATTGAAGTTGGAGGAAGTGACGTAAACCAAGTGAAAGCGTTTTTTGTCAAAGAACTTGGGAAATATTTCGTCCTTAAGTTCTCGTTATTAGCAATCTCTCCCGCTTTTATCAAATAACGTGCCACGTGTTCTATGGTGGATTCACTAGTATCCCCTGAAAATTTTGTGAATTTGGGGACTTTCCACCTTGGTGGTAACTCTTGTTGTAAGATAAATTCAGACAAGGGGGAAGTATAACTAGGCCTTTGTAATCCTACGTTTACTCCGTTTTGTGCCATTATTCTCTCCACCATGGTGGCAATATTATTTTCGACAGGCATGTTATTGTAACGCATTCTCTGCTGTAACACTTCGTCAGCATTTTGGTTTCTCTGGACTATTATCCTTCTTGGTTCCTGTCGAATAGGCTCTTCTACATTAGGCTGTTCGACCATCACCTCTTGCCCCCTGGGATTTTCCTGAGGGTTCCCTAAGGGCCTTTGGTTTATAGTGAGTTCCTCTTCGACAGCCCTATTGGCAGGATTCTGGTTTAATTGCATTCTTTGTTGTGCTTGTGGGACTCCAAAAAAATCAGCAATGCGTGCCATCTGTTCTGCCAATATTTGGTTTGTTTGGGTAGTGTTTTGTATTAAGGGATTGAACACGTCTCCCATTTGTTGTGTCAGAGCCTGCACCATATCATGATTGCTTTCATCCATCTGTTGACGGATTACTTGTGCAGAATGGTTTGTCATAGCGGGCATATGGAAACCTGGTGGAATTTGATTCATTCTATTTCCATTTCCACCATATCCTGATCCTTGCAATGGTGATGACACTTGAACCATGGCATCAGAGAATAATGGTGACGAATTATGTAGGCTTGCCATCATTGAAGTTGGCATTCCGTACGGTTGTTCTCTCCCAGCCAAAGGCTGAGAATAATTCAGATATGGCCTGAATGTATTTCCTCCAGGGGGAGGGGTTCCCAAGGGTCTGGCGTGTCCCATGGTGGAAGAACTAGGCGCATTCTGGGATCCTGAACCCGTTGGTATGGAATCCCCCAAAGGAGGCCTAATCTGTTCTAAAACAGGGCCAGACACTGGTATTGTTCCTGACGAAGGGATAGGATTGGAAACTGGAATGGTTTCGTCAGAAATATTTGAAGCATTTGGCAAGTTAGCCATGTTTCTTCTTCTTGTTCTCTTTGGTCTCTCTACGTCGGTTACGGCTAATTTACCGCTTCTAAGAATCATACAACGTAGCAAGGAACAATTTGTCTAAAAATTTCTATTAGATTTTATCAAATGCACTGGTCCCACCAGGTGTGCCAATTTGTTCGCTGTGTTTTCTGGCGAACAACCTCTGGTTAACCAATTTCTTCAGAAAGTTGGGTTACTTGCAGGACCAACCATACAAGTCCTAGGATACATGTGCATTTGGTTCTGTCGAAATACTCTTAGACTTTTGGTGACTAATTTGTGGTTTGTTTTATCAATATTGTCAAAGTATTAAGGACTTTGATTTTGCAAGTAACGAAGTTTGAACTTAAAGATGAAATAAAGTTAGAAGTTTAAACAAGAACAAAAAGATGTCGGAAGGCTAAAAACTTGCAGAAAAGTAAATGAAATGTAAAATGACATGAACTTGAAGAATAAACAAGTAATTTAAAATGACTTTGAAATATAACTGGTGTTTAAACGTACATTGTTCCAAATACTAGACTCATTTTCTCTCACACTGGGTACTTAGAGCTTTTACAGGAATTTTGTACAAATTTTCACACACACATTCTAACCACAAACTATCCTATTTATACACAAACAAAATAACTGCTTAGAACGGAAAAACTATAACTAAACGACAAGTGTCAGCCTGCATGTAAATTTCTTCTCTGAAACCTCCATGTGTCCAACTGCCAAAGGTTACAACCTTTGAATTTGAATCTCTTCCTTGGTGACGAAACCTTGTAACTCTTCAAAACTGTCGAAACCCTTTTAAAGGAGAAAAAAACTCTTCAGTACTTGCCAAACCTTATCTTTTATTAACAAACTTCTTCTGTCGAAGCCCTCAGTCACAAATTCTCCAAACTATTCTGCCAGAACATTATATCTATTTCTGTCGAAACAATGAAACTTTAAAACCTTGTCAGCAATTCTTGGATTCTCCTCCTGTTGCTATCCTTCGACAAAGATGACCTTAAAGCCTGAATTTTAATATTGTCGAAATTATGGTCTTGTCGAAATTATGGGTTTACAGGGCCACGTACGACACAAGTCTGCCTTGGTTGATTTTATTCCTTCTGAAAAACGTTTTCTTGATTAACAGTCCCGGCGGACAAAAATGACGTCTTGATGAGTTCACGTTCTTTTACGGAAGAAGTGTCTTTTATTGTGTTTGAAATCTTTATGTGTTTTTCTGTTTGTTTTGAGAAAGAAAGAGACAGAACTCTAACCTACGGTTGCGAAGGGAATCAAACTAACCTAATGTTATCATGCATGGGTTAAGACCTAGTGTCTATCATGCTCCTCTCTTGCACAGAGAGAAACAGAGATCCTACGGGATAGGCAGAAACAGAAACAATAACAGATATATACAGTAAAGCAGTAAAATGCATGGATGCAACAGCACAAGCGAGGCAAGGGAGTCCCACTCAACCTCGAACCTAGAAAACAATAGGCGAAAGTGAACAGGCTTCACTTTCAACCCAACAGGGTAAACAGCAAACAATACAGTTCAGAAAACCAATCAATACATCAGCAAATGCAATACAGCAAAAAGAAACAGCATCAGCAGCTCTGAATCAACAACTGGCTTCAAGCAATCTCCAATCATTCACAAGCTTCAACAAGCATCAATCTCCATCTTTATGGCCTTCAGACAAGGGCTTTGATCATCAGTCTTCCATCTGCAATGGTTTTTCTTCAAGCTCAAACCTCCAGGATGAGGGATCAGTCACAAGAGTGAATTGAGTGTTAAGCAATCAGCTGACTACCAAAGGTGGTGAACAGACTGCTTCTAACACAAGAGACATTTTCTCTCAAGAGTTCTATCTCATAGACACTATCACCAAGCCTTCCAAAGGAAGGGGGTGAGTGTCTTAGAGAGACTCTGAATCACAGAGAAGAATGGATGCAGACAAGGCAATCCATGTTTGAGAAATAATCATTCTAATCTAGAGCTCTGCCTAGCTCCTAAACCCTAGTCTCCTCAGCAACTGCTAGCAAGAAACTCCTCCTCAACTCTGACAGTTGATCTTCAATCTTTTGAATCTCCAATGGCTTCTCCTCCACAAATCTTCAGCTTTCCCAGGGCCCCAGACAAACCCAATACCCATACAAACAATCAATAAAC
>CAWUDS030007321.1:0-21300 GCA_963859935.3 Lathyrus sativus
CCCCCGGAGCTCGTATGAGAGTTGGTTTAACTGCCCTAACTATGGCAGAATATTTCCGAGATGTCAATGAGCAGGACGTCCTTCTATTTATCGACAATATCTTCCGTTTTGTCCAAGCCGGATCCGAAGTATCGGCCTTATTGGGCCGAATGCCTTCCGCTGTGGGTTATCAACCGACCCTGGGTACTGAAATGGGTACTTTACAAGAAAGAATTACTTCTACCAAAGAAGGGTCAATAACTTCTATTCAAGCAGTTTATGTACCTGCAGACGATTTGACCGATCCTGCTCCTGCCACGACATTTGCACATTTGGATGCAACTACTGTACTATCAAGAGGATTAGCTGCCAAAGGTATCTATCCAGCAGTAGATCCTTTAGATTCAACGTCCACCATGCTCCAACCTCGGATCGTCGGTGAAGAACATTATGAAACTGCGCAAAGAGTTAAACAAACGTTACAGCGTTACAAAGAACTTCAGGACATGATATCTATTCTTGGGTTGGACGAAGTATCCGAAGAGGATCGCTTAACCGTAGCAAGAGCACGAAAAATGGAACGTTTCTTATCACAACCTTTTTTCGTAGCAGAAGTATTTACTGGTTCCCCAGGGAAATATGTTGGTCTCGCAGAAACAATTAGAGGATTTCAATTGATTCTTTCTGGAGAATTAGATAGTCTTCCTGAACAAGCCTTTTATTTGGTGGGTAATATCGATGAAGCTACTGCGAAGGCTACGAACTTAACTTAGAAATGGAGAACAAATTCAAGAAATGACTTTCCATCTTTGTGTACTGACCCCCAATCGAATTGTTTGGGATTCAGAAGTGAAAGAAATTATTTTATCTACTAATAGTGGACAAATTGGGGTATTAAAAAATCATGTGCCTATTGCCACAGCTTTAGATATAGGTATTTTGAGAATACGCCTTAAGGACCGATGGTTAACGATGGCTCTGATGGGTGGTTTTGCTAGAATCGGCAATAATGAGATCACTATTTTAGTACCTGATGCAGAAAGGGCTAGTGACATTAATCCACAAGAAGCACAACAAACTCTTAAAATAGCAGAAGCTAACTTAAATAAGGCTGAAGGCAAGAGACAAACAATTGAAGCAAATCTAGCTCTCCGGCGAGCTAAGACACGAGTCGAGGCTATCGTAGAGCCTATCAAGAGGATCTCGTAACAAGTTGGTGCAGCCAAAAAATAGAAAAAAGATAGAAAATTACAATAAAAAAAAATGGTGAGTAGAAAAACTTATTAGATACCGGAATCAATGGTATCTACTAAGTTCTACCAATACCTTACCTACTATTGGATTTGAACCAATGACTCCTGCCGTATGAAAGCAATACTCTAACCACTGAGTTAAGTAGGTCATTTATCATCCTAAATAAAAAAAGTAGCTCTCGATCAGATCAATGGATTATAAATGTTATATTATTTATAAATAATACAAACGCAATATAAATCAAAGAGATTGGATCATGTAATTTAATATTTATCTTGACAAGAATTTATTTATCGAATATGATCAAATCTGTATCAAAAGCACAAGGGCTATAGCTCAGTTAGGTAGAGCACCTCGTTTACACATGCGCCAATGTTTTTTCATAGGAGTCCATCATGTAATTAAAAGAGTTGATCTTAATTGATAAATCAATGTCTTACTCCAGAAAGAAAATTAAGAGAACAATAGCCTGACAAAGGATTTAGACGTCAAATGGAATCCATAATGAGATATTGATAAGGTGAATACTAAAATCTATTCAATGCTAGGCAATGAGGCTAGGGACCTCCAAAAAAATATCTTTTCTTCCTATCTTATGAACTTTAAGGTGTATGAAGTTTCATTTCCTATTTGATATTTTTATTGAAGTAGGTTGATAGAGAGTCCATTTAACTTAAGTTGATCCAGGCCAGAAGCAGACCTACGTCAGAATAACCTTCTTCTTTGAAAAACTTTGGTAGTGCTCTTAGATTTTGATCTAAATAAGAAATCAGAGCACAGGGAGTCATTTCCTTTTTCTTTGTGTAAAGAAAAAAGATGGTAGACTAATTGATATTTCTATCAGTTAATGAAAAAGCCCAATGCAAAAAAAAAAAAATGCACGTTGGGTCTTTAAAACAATTCAAATCATTTTGATAATAATAATAGTTTGATCCGTTTTACCGAGAAGGTCTACGGTTCGAGTCCGTATAGCCCTAATAGTACTACCGATACTACTATATTTAGTATAGTAGTAGTATATGGAATACTAAATACTCCATACTAGTAATACTAGTAGTATAAATATAGTTGAAATACTTTTTGTAATCGAAAGAATGAATCAATTCATTTCTATTTGAATAGATTAATGATATACTAATATTAGTATTAGTATACTCAGATACTAATCTAGAAATAATGTCAACTTTTAAAATGTAAACTTAATAAAATACAAAGCATTTCTATTTAGATTAATGAATCTAATAATTTTGAAATTTAAATTCAAATCGACTAAGAATTAATATGAATCCAGTATATTTTCCACATTCATAGGAGTACATTTATGTTTTTGCTTTATGAATATGATATTTTTTGGACATTTCTAATAATATCGATCTTTATTCCTATTTTGGCATTTCTAATTTCTGGAATTTTAGCTCCAATTAGGAAAGGGCCAGAAAAACTTTCTAGTTATGAATCTGGAATAGAACCGATGGGCGATGCTTGGTTACAATTTGAAATCCGTTATTATATGTTTGCTCTCGTTTTTGTTGTTTTTGATGTTGAAACAGTCTTTCTTTACCCATGGGCAATGAGTTTTGATGTATTAGGGGTATCCGTATTTATAGAAGCTTTCATCTTCGTGCTTATCCTAATTGTTGGTTTAGTTTATGCATGGCGAAAGGGAGCATTAGAATGGTCTTAATTCTTGAATATTTAGACAATTAAACAAAACATTGAGACAGTTATGAATTCCATTGAGTTTCCCTTACTTGATCAAAAAACCAAAAATTCAGTTATTTCTACTACATTAAATGATCTTTCAAATTGGTCAAGACTATCCAGTTTATGGCCGCTTCTCTATGGTACTAGTTGTTGCTTCATTGAATTTGCTTCATTAATAGGATCGCGATTTGACTTCGATCGTTATGGACTGGTACCACGCTCTAGTCCTAGGCAGGCAGACCTCATTTTAACAGCGGGCACCGTAACTATGAAAATGGCTCCTTCTTTAGTTCGATTATATGAGCAAATGCCCGAACCAAAATATGTTATTGCTATGGGAGCTTGTACAATTACAGGAGGTATGTTCAGTACCGATTCTTATAGTACTGTTCGGGGCGTGGATAAGCTAATTCCTGTGGATGTCTATTTGCCGGGCTGTCCACCTAAACCGGAAGCGGTTATAGATGCTATAACAAAACTTCGTAAGAAAATATCTCGAGAAATCTATGAAGATCCAATTAGTTATCAACGTAGGTGTTTTACTACCAACCACAAATTTGATGTTGGACACAGTACTCATACCGGCAATTCTAATAAAGGATTATTCTATCAACCATCATCTATTTCCGAGATAACCTCGGACACATTTTGGAAATATAAAAAAATTAAGTATCCTCCGACGAACGAAAAAGTGAATTAAACAGGATCCTTTTGTACAAAATACAATAAGAAATAGCAAGCAAGTCAATCTGACAAAATTTCATTGTAATGGAAATAAATGGTAAATACTTATACCAATCTTATAAAAAACTCGGGAGAAATCAAAAAATGCAAGGTAATTTGTCTGCTTGGCTAGTCAAACACGGAATAGTTCATAGATCTTTGGGTTTTGATTACCAAGGAATAGAGACTTTACAAATAAAGCCCGAGGATTGGCATTCGATTGCTGTTATTTTATATGTATATGGTTACAATTATCTACGTTCCCAATGTGCCTATGATGTAGCACCAGGAGGACTATTAGCGAGTGTCTATCATCTTACGAGAATAGAGTATAGTCTAGATCAACCCGAAGAGGTATGCATAAAAGTATTTACCCCAAGGCAAAATCCGAGAATTCCTTCTATTTTCTGGGTTTGGAAAAGTGCAGATTTTCAAGAAAGGGAATCTTATGATATGTTAGGAATCTATTATGATAATCATCCGCGTCTGAAACGTATTTTAATGCCCGAAAGTTGGATAGGATGGCCTTTGCGTAAAGATTATATCGCCCCTAATTTTTATGAAATACAAGATGCTCACTAAATGCGAAAAATAAGAAAGTAATCTTAACTTCGACAACCCCAGATATTAAAGAAAGAAATATCTGTATGTCCATTGACTTATCGATTAGTCAGAATAATAGAGGTTTCATTCCTCTCTTATTATAAGAGGGATTCATTGAGATTCAAAAATGGGATGGAGCAATACTGATTTCGGACGAGCCAATAGGATGAACTGAAAAAGTTCTGCTTGGTGTTTCAAGCAACTAATTGAAGCATTTGAATATTGTTTCAATTGAAATATTAACAATTGTTATTGCAGCGCAGAAAAAATCAAAACAAACTTGAATCATTCATTTTCATACTTCCTTTTGATCCCTAGAATATACATCCATTCATTCTTCATCTAGAAAGAGCATATCGCCGTACGCCTACATAAATTATGTAGGATGATTAAGACCACTAATAAATATGTATCTATTCCCTTTTTTCAAAAGAAATATGGGAATAGATACTCATACATAATGAGTTGCCGGGAACCAGATTTGAACTGGTGACACGAGGATTTTCAGTCCTCTGCTCTACCGTCTGAGCTATCCCGACCATTCTTGACGCACCATCCGAAATCTAAGAAATTACTTGAGTCTATGTCAAGTAAATCCAAAAAGGGCCAGAATATAGGAGGGAAATTTTTTGGGGATAGAGGGACTTGAACCCTCACGATTTCTAAAGTCGACGGATTTTCCTCTTACTCAAAATTTCATTGATGTCGGTATTGACATGTAGAATGGGACTCTATCTTTATTCTCGTCTGATTAATAAGTTATTCAACTGATCCATCAGATTATGTTGGAGTGACTGATTTGAGCAATGAATATTCTATTCATTGATTTTTTCTTCCAGTTGTAATTGATTTGATTCTAATGTTTCAATTGTGATAGAATCCAAATATTTACAAATAGAAGTTAGAAATCTTCATTAATCAATTGAATGTTGTCAACTCCATTTGTTAGAACAACTTCCATTGAGTCTCTGCACCTATCCTTTTTTTATTTTCACTTTCTGAACTTTTATTTGTTTTCGGAAAGAAGGATTTGGCTCAGGATTGCCCATTTTGAATTCCAGGGTTTCGCTGAATTTGAAAGTTTTCACTTGGTAAGTTTCCATACCAAGGCTCAATCCAATTAAGTCCGTAGCGTCTACCAATTTCGCCATATCCCCCGTTTTTTCTTTGAGATTGATATCATATCGCATTAGGATGTTTTTTCATTTGTATTCTGAGAATTATATGCTGGAACTGTTGAATTTATTTGTTGAAATCTACTCCCATATTGGGTTGGGAAAATTAAAATTTCCTTCTATTTGTTTTTTGTTGATAGATTTTCTTTCATCTATATCAGATACCCGTATTTACTCGAATCAGAAATGATTCTATTATCTCTGTATTCGCAATTCAATATACAGAGATATATACTACATATATCTCTATTTTAGATGTACCCCTTCTATTCTTTTTTGATAGAATTTCGAATACTCTAACGTTCGATTCTTTTTTTCCTTCGAGCAGACCGATACAGACCTTATAACGAAAATAATAAAAATCTATTTATTAATTTAGATTTCGATATTCAGTTAGAAATTCAATAGAAGGATCTAATTTTTCATTACTTATCCAATCCAATTTCTTTGGATAATCCATCCAATTTTTTAGAATTCAAATGGATATGTATAAATCCATATTTTTATATTATATGTATAAAATACATTATACATATTTCATCTTAATGCATAATCATTATTGAATATAAATAACTGTAATCTAATTAGTCATTATTGAATTCAATAAAATAATATTAAGAAAGAATATTATATATATCTTAAAATATTTATTTATAGTAATATTTTTTTATATTAAAGATAATATTCTATATACTCTTTACTATTTTCTATAGATATATTCTATCTATTAATCTAGATAGAATGAAATAGAAAGTATTCTAGAATATTAAAGAATATATAAAGAAGATATACATAGAAATAATCTTCCTATCGAATTCCATTCTACTTTTCATAATTCAAATTATATAAATAAAAATAATAAGGATCGGGATAAATACATATAATAAATATGAATTATTAATAATCGAAATAGATAAATAATAGAAATTGGAAGAATCCAAATATTCCAAAATGGAATTCAAAACTAAAAAAAAAAAGAGAATCTTACTATATGATATGGATGAAAATTATTTTTTATCCAATTCTTTTTTTATGGATCCAAAAATATTGGATAAATTATTAATTATTAGATAAATGGATAAAAAGAGTATTCTAGGTAATTGGTAATGAAAATAATTTGGATTCGTATTTTTAAATGATTCCGATTTGTATCATATTCTATATACTAGAATATCAAATAAATATGGGATATTCTATCTTTTTTTGTATTTATTTGATTATGTTATGATATAGTAATTGTGTTATGAAGAGCTAATATGAAATAGTTAATAACTAGGATCCCAGTAGTTTAGGAAAGAATTCTGATAAATGCACAATTTGTGTTCTGAGAGCCCGCTTAGCTCAGAGGTTAGAGCATCGCATTTGTAATGCGAGGGTCATCGGTTCGATTCCGATAGCCGGCTTTTTTTATTTCTTTTTTATTTCTATATCGATAGAATAGAATTCCATTCGGATACTGATAGAATCCTTCTAATTCTTCTTTGTACTACAGTAGTACAATACTTTAATAGTACAATACTTGAAGTAGATTTCACTTCATTTATAATATCATATTTGTCATTTAGTTTAGTTTTGATTTTTCTTTATGAGATTTTCCATTTTAAAAAGGAGTGTTTATGTCACGTTACAGAGGGCCTCGTTTCAAAAAAATACGCCGTCTGGGGGCTTTACCAGGACTAACCAGAAAAGAGCTTCCAGTTAGAAGAGTTGGAAGCGAAGAATCGCTCTCCAGTAAAAAATCTCAATATCGTATTCGTTTAGAAGAAAAACAAAAATTGCGTTTTCATTATGGTCTTACAGAACGACAATTGCTTAAATACGTTCGTATCGCTGGAAAAGCGAAAGGGTCAACCGGCCAGGTTTTACTCCAATTACTAGAAATGCGCTTAGATAACATACTTTTTCGATTGGGTATGGCTGCGACTATTCCTGAAGCCCGTCAATTAGTTAACCACAGACATGTTTTAGTTAATGGTCGTATAGTAGATATACCAAGTTATCGTTGTAAACCTAAAGATATTATTACAGCCAAGGATGAACAAAAATCGAGAACTATAATTCAAAATTCTCTTAAATCAGCCCCCCGCAAAAGAGTGCCAACCCATTTGACTCTTCATCCAGACCAATATAAAGGATTAGTCAATCAAATAATAGATAGTAAATGGGTTGGTTTGAAAATTAATGAATTGCTGGTTGTAGAATATTATTCTCGTCAGACTTAAACCTCGTTAAAATAACAAGAATTTTGATCCGAGTATTTTCCCCCCCCATTCGTGTATAGAAGTGGGTGTAGCAAAATTGTTATTCCTTGCCCACTTTATGCACAATTTTCTATATTACAGAAACAAATTAGGAATAGAGAATGCATATAAAAGTTGCAATAATTTTATCTATATATTATTTAAAACATTGACGTCAGTAACATTGATGAACTTGGTAAGGGTGCGGAAAGAGAGGGATTCGAACCCTCGGTAAACAAAAAGCCTACATAGCAGTTCCAATGCTACGCCTTGAACCACTCGGCCATCTCTCCTACATAATGATTATGTCCCTAAATCGAGTGAATAGTGAGGCATTTATATCCCATTTGCGTAAGCGCACACAATACAATCAATTGAAACTAAAAAAAAAAAAATTCTACTTCAACTTCAAAGCCTACCGTAGAATAAAGTAATTTGATTAATAAGTCCATTTTTACGTTATTTCGTACTGTATTGTACAATTCCTTTGTTTGGGGAATTATTTTATCACGCGATAAAAAATGAAATTATAGAATGGATTGCTACCTATGACTAGATCTCGGATAAATGGAAATTTTATTGATAAGACCTTTACCATTGTAGCCAATATCTTATTACGAATAATTCCCACAACTTCTGGAGAAAAAGAGGCATTCACTTATTACAGAGATGGTGCGATTTGATTATTTTTTTTTTTTACCGATCTCAGTCTTAGGAGAAAGATACATTCTTCAGAGACAAATCAAAAAAAACCGACGCTTGCTGAAGGTGAAGTTTGGAAATAAAACGATTAATCCCTTCTGTCGTGTATTCCCGATTAATGCAGCCTCAATATGCTTCAATTTTAGGTTTATAGTATTAAGCGAAAGGTTATACCTATATATACCTATTTATGGGGTTAGGTGAATCCTACTCCACTAGTACAAATAGGCGGCATGGGGGAAGAAGCACTACGCTAGGGAATCAACAACAGGAGAAAAATTTGTAAAAAAAATCCTTCCTTTCTTATCGGGATCGGGACTAACTAGAATGGTTGGGACAACAAACATCCATCTCGTTCGTATTTTGGATACCCATATAACCATCAAAGACTGTTGAAGTGACTAATTCCGGGAAATTAAGCGGCGTTGAGGACAAATAAATTGTTGAAGTTACGATTGATTTATCCAGTAATAACTTACTAAATGTTAATAAAAGATCCTTTACAGAAAGGTTGGCTAGAGATTTCGTGTAAAAACACTAGTCCCGCTCAGTTGATAATGAGAATATTGCAATCTTTTTTGATTCCATGGATGTTTCTCATTATCCACATAAAGGAGGAGCCGTATGAGATGACAATCTCACGTACGGTTCTGGAACGGAGATTCTTTGAACCGAATGACGACCGTAACGGATGTCGGCTCAATCTGAAGGAAATTATGCGGAAGCTTTACAGAATTATTATGAGGCGATGCGACTGGAAATTGATCCCTATGATCGAAGTTATATACTTTATAACATCGGCCTTATCCACACAAGTAACGGAGAACATACAAAAGCTTTGGAATACTATTTTCGGGCACTCGAACGAAACCCTTTCTTACCTCAAGCTTTTAACAATATGGCCGTGATCTGTCATTACGTGCGACTATCTCCACTATAGAAAGAAAAAAGAAAAGAACCTCCACTAATAGTCATAAATACTAGACAAAAAAAATAGGCTTTCTACATATATATCGTTCGAAACAACGATTTTTATGAGCTGTAGCAAAGAAAGAAACTTCATATTCATAGAAGTAAAAATATGAAGAAATAGAATATATATATGCCTAGATACTTTTTTCTATGGATAAAAGATCTAATTGATAAAGGAAGCACCGTAAAGATCAATTAACAAGGTTTTTGGCCGATACAACCAGAACTGCTTACTTATATGATGATAGATTCGAAATCAACTTATGTAATAAAGTTGATCCCCGAAGGTTTTGAGCAGCGGTGTAGTATCAGATCCCAAAGATAGTAAGTCTTTTCTTATGAAGAAAAGTCTTTCTCACAGATTCTATAGAAATAGATATATTATATATGAAATGATATATGAACTCGAGATAGTTACCTTTGAGAAAATTCAAATAAGAGCGTTAGTATTAATGTCGATGCCTTCTTCTTCAGAAGGTAGGAGAAAAGATAAAACTAAAAACAAAGGATTCAATTGAATTATTAATCCAAATTCAAGTTTTAAACTCATGTAATTAACCTCTTTTCTTGTTATTAACTCCAGAAAAAATGGAAGATCAAAAGAATTGACTGTTGAGCCGTATGAGTCAGGAAACTCTCAAGTACGGTTCTAAGGGAAGGATTTTACTCCCCTATTCCGACCGCGGAGAACAGGCCATTCGACAGGGAGATTCTGAAATTGGAGAATCTTGGTTTGATCAAGCTGCTGAATATTGGAAACAAGCTATAGCCCTTACCCCTGGTAATTATATTGAGGCACAGAATTGGTTGAAGATCACAGGGCGTTTTGAATAAGAACAGTCTTTTTATTATTTTCTTTTTTTTATTCTAATTCAAATATTATTGTCTATATTTTATTCTCTAATAGAGAATAAAATATATAGAAAATCCATTATATATATTGAATTTTTGATAGTTTATTGTCCCCATCAATCAAATAAAAGGGTCCGTTGAGCGCCTCACTGCTATGTCATAATGGATCCGAACACTTGCCCCGGATTCACTTCCGGATCCTAATTGTTCTAGTGAATAACTCAAGAAAATATGGAATAGATGGGAGATAGAAGAGAAAGATATTCAATATAAACATTTCTCATAAGTTCACGAATTATGTTTTATGTTGGCGGGTCTCTTTGTATGTGTTGTCCGGAAAGAGGAGGACTCAATGATTATTCGTTCGCCGGAACCAAAAGTCAAAATTTTGGTAGATAGGGATCCCATAAAAACTTCTTTCGAGCAATGGGCAAAACCTGGTCATTTCTCAAGAACAATAGCTAAGGGACCTGATACTACTACTTGGATCTGGAACCTACATGCTGATGCTCATGATTTCGATAGCCATACTAGTGATTTAGAGGAGATTTCCCGAAAAGTATTTAGTGCTCATTTCGGTCAACTCTCCATTATCTTTCTTTGGCTGAGTGGCATGTATTTCCATGGTGCTCGTTTTTCAAATTATGAAGCATGGCTAAATGATCCTACTCACATTCGACCTAGTGCCCAGGTGGTTTGGCCAATAGTAGGCCAAGAAATATTGAATGGTGATGTAGGGGGAGGTTTCCGGGGAATACAAATAACCTCCGGTTTTTTTCAGATTTGGCGAGCATCTGGAATAACTAGTGAATTACAACTCTATTGTACTGCAATCGGTGCGTTGGTCTTTGCAGCCTTAATGCTTTTTGCTGGTTGGTTTCATTATCACAAAGCTGCTCCAAAATTGGCTTGGTTTCAAGATGTAGAATCCATGTTGAATCACCATTTGGCAGGTCTACTAGGACTTGGGTCTCTTTCTTGGGCGGGGCATCAAGTACATGTATCTTTACCAATTAACCAATTTCTAAATGCTGGAGTAGATCCCAAAGAGATCCCACTTCCTCATGAATTTATCTTGAATCGGGATCTTTTGGCTCAACTTTATCCAAGTTTTGCTGAGGGAGCAACCCCATTTTTTACCTTGAATTGGTCAAAATATGCGGACTTTCTTACTTTTCGTGGAGGATTAGACCCACTAACTGGTGGTCTATGGCTTACTGATATTGCACATCATCATTTAGCTATTGCAATTCTTTTTCTCATTGCGGGTCATATGTATAGAACTAACTGGGGTATTGGTCATGGTATAAAAGATATTTTAGAAGCCCATAAAGGTCCATTTACAGGCCAGGGTCATAAAGGGCTATATGAGATCCTAACAACGTCATGGCATGCTCAATTATCTATTAACCTAGCTATGTTAGGCTCTTTGACCATTATTGTAGCTCACCATATGTATGCTATGCCTCCTTATCCATACCTAGCTACTGATTATGGTACACAACTGTCATTGTTCACACATCACATGTGGATTGGGGGCTTTCTCATAGTTGGTGCTGCTGCACATGCAGCCATTTTTATGGTAAGAGACTATGATCCAACTACTCGATACAACGATCTATTAGATCGTGTTCTTAGACATCGTGATGCAATCATATCACATCTCAACTGGGTGTGTATATTTTTAGGTTTTCACAGTTTTGGGTTGTATATTCATAATGATACCATGAGTGCTTTAGGGCGCCCTCAAGATATGTTTTCAGATACCGCTATACAATTACAACCTGTCTTTGCTCAATGGATACAAAATACCCATGCTTTAGCACCTGGCACAACAGCCCCTGGTGCAACAACAAGCACCAGTTTGACTTGGGGCGGTGGTGATTTAGTGGCAGTGGGCGGCAAAGTAGCTTTGTTACCTATTCCATTAGGAACCGCAGATTTTTTGGTACATCATATTCATGCATTTACAATTCATGTGACGGTATTGATACTCCTAAAAGGTGTTCTATTTGCTCGTAGCTCACGCTTGATACCGGATAAAGCAAATCTTGGTTTTCGGTTCCCTTGTGATGGCCCGGGAAGAGGGGGGACATGCCAAGTATCCGCTTGGGATCATGTCTTCCTAGGATTATTTTGGATGTACAATGCAATTTCTGTAGTAATATTCCATTTCAGTTGGAAAATGCAATCAGATGTTTGGGGAAGTATAAATGATCAAGGAGTAATAACTCATATCACAGGAGGAAACTTTGCGCAGAGTTCGATTACCATTAATGGGTGGCTTCGCGATTTCTTATGGGCGCAGGCATCCCAGGTAATTCAGTCTTATGGTTCCTCATTATCTGCATATGGTCTTTTTTTCTTAGGCGCCCATTTTGTATGGGCTTTTAGTTTAATGTTTCTATTCAGCGGGCGTGGTTATTGGCAAGAACTTATTGAATCCATCGTTTGGGCTCATAATAAATTAAAAGTTGCTCCTGCTACTCAGCCTAGAGCCTTAAGCATTGTACAGGGACGTGCTGTAGGAGTAACACATTACCTTCTGGGTGGAATTGCCACAACGTGGGCATTCTTCTTAGCAAGAATTATTGCAGTAGGATAATGGCTAGGAGGATTTGAAAAGCATTATGGCATTAAGATTTCCAAGGTTTAGCCAAGGCTTAGTTCAGGACCCCACTACTCGTCGTATTTGGTTTGGTATTGCTACCGCACATGACTTCGAGAGTCATGATGATATTACTGAGGAACGTCTTTATCAGAATATTTTTGCTTCTCATTTCGGACAATTAGCAATCATTTTTCTGTGGACTTCCGGGAATCTCTTCCATGTAGCTTGGCAAGGAAATTTTGAGGCATGGGTACAGGATCCTTTACATGTAAGACCTATTGCTCATGCAATTTGGGATCCCCATTTTGGTCAACCGGCTGTAGAAGCTTTTACGCGAGGGGGTGCGCTTGGCCCAGTGAATATTGCCTATTCCGGTGTTTATCAGTGGTGGTATACAATTGGTTTACGTACTAATGAGGATCTTTATACTGGAGCTATTTTTCTATTATTTCTTTCTTTCATATCCTTATTAGCGGGCTGGTTACACCTACAACCGAAATGGAAACCGAGCGTTTCGTGGTTTAAAAATGCCGAATCCCGCCTCAATCATCATTTGTCAGGACTATTTGGAGTCAGTTCCTTAGCTTGGGCAGGGCATTTAGTCCATGTGGCTATTCCAGGATCCAGAGGAGAATATGTTCGATGGAATAATTTCTTAAGTGTATTGCCTCATCCTCAAGGATTAGGGCCATTTTTTACAGGTCAGTGGAATCTTTATGCTCAAAACCCCGATTCTAGTAATCATTTATTTAGTACTTCGCAAGGCGCGGGAACTGCCATTCTAACACTTCTCGGGGGATTCCATCCTCAAACGCAAAGTTTATGGCTTACCGATATGGCCCATCATCATTTAGCTATTGCAATTCTTTTTCTAATTGCTGGTCATATGTATAGAACTAACTTCGGTATTGGGCACAGTATAAAAGATATTTTAGAAGCGCATATTCCTCCGGGGGGTAGATTGGGGCGTGGACATAAGGGTCTTTATGACACAATCAATAATTCAATTCATTTTCAATTAGGCCTTGCTCTAGCCTCGTTAGGGGTCATTACTTCTTTGGTAGCTCAACACATGTATTCGTTACCTGCTTATGCGTTTATAGCACAAGACTTTACTACTCAAGCTGCGTTATATACTCATCATCAATACATTGCAGGATTTATTATGACGGGGGCTTTTGCTCATGGAGCTATCTTTTTTATTAGAGATTACAATCCCGAACAGAATGAGGATAATGTATTGGCAAGAATGTTAGAGCACAAAGAAGCTATCATATCCCATTTAAGTTGGGCCAGCCTATTTCTGGGGTTCCATACTTTGGGACTTTATGTCCATAATGATGTCATGCTTGCTTTTGGCACTCCGGAGAAACAAATCTTGATCGAACCCATATTTGCCCAATGGATACAATCTGCTCACGGTAAAACTTCATATGGTTTCGATGTACTTTTATCTTCAACGAATAGTCCGGCGCTCAATGCGGGGCGAAGCATATGGTTGCCGGGTTGGTTAAATGCTATTAATGAGAATCGTAATTCTCTATTCTTAACAATCGGGCCTGGAGACTTCTTGGTTCATCATGCTATTGCTCTTGGTTTACATACAACTACATTGATCTTAGTAAAAGGTGCTTTAGATGCACGTGGTTCCAAGTTAATGCCGGATAAAAAGGATTTTGGTTATTGTTTTCCTTGCGACGGTCCGGGACGAGGTGGTACTTGTGATATTTCTGCTTGGGACGCATTTTATTTGGCAGTTTTCTGGATGTTAAATACCATTGGATGGGTTACTTTTTATTGGCATTGGAAGCACATTACATTATGGCAAGGTAATGTTTCACAATTTAATGAATCTTCAACCTATTTGATGGGATGGTTAAGAGATTATCTATGGTTAAATTCTTCACAACTTATCAATGGATATAACCCCTTTGGTATGAATAGTTTATCAGTCTGGGCGTGGATGTTCTTATTTGGACATCTTGTTTGGGCTACTGGATTTATGTTCTTAATCTCATGGCGCGGATATTGGCAGGAATTGATTGAAACTTTAGCATGGGCTCATGAACGCACACCTTTGGCGAATTTGATTCGATGGAGAGATAAACCTGTGGCTCTTTCGATTGTCCAAGCAAGATTGGTTGGATTAGTCCACTTTTCGGTAGGTTATATATTTACTTATGCAGCTTTCTTGATTGCCTCTACATCAGGTAAATTTGGTTAATTTCATTCTTTATTGTATCTCCAAAAATTGAATCTCTTTGTATGAAGAAGGTGCTTCTTCTATTTCTACATCTAGGATCCGACTTATTTCTATCATTGATACTAATAGGAAATGAATCATCATCATAATGGCAAAGAAAAGTAGCATTGCCAGGGAGAAGAAGAGGCAAAAATTGGAAAAAAAATATCATTTGATTCGACGATCTCCAAAAAAAGAAATGAGCAAAGCTCAGTCGTTAAGTGAGAAATGGGAAATTAAGGCAAAGTTCGAAGCACTACCGCGTAATAGTGCACCTACACGTCTTCATCGACGTTGTTTTGCGACTGGAAGATCACGAGGTAATTATCGACACTTTGGATTATCTAGACACGCACTTCGTGAAATGGTTCACCAATGTTTGTTGCCCGGTGCAACAAGATCGAGTTGGTAAGAATAAAAAATTCTCTTCATTTTTTTATTCTTTTTGATGATCTGCGATCATAGGACGGTCCCTTGACCATTCCGTATAAATGGTTTATTCTATTTGTACAGATATGGTGGAGGGGCGGCAGGCAAATTCAATCTCTGTTTTCCATTAATTGTCAATTGTTCTTCTTATGGCATGGCGGAGTGGAGCAACTTGGTAGCTCGCAAGGCTCATAACCTTGAGGTTACGGGTTCAAATCCTGTCTCCGCACCATTTTGGATAAAAATGGAAATTCACTTATATATATATTTGATAATATAAAGAAATATACTATTCAATACAGAAGTAACGGCGGATAGCGGGAATTGAACCCGCGTCTTCTCCTTGGCAAAGAGAAATTATACCATTCAACTATATCCGCATTTTTTTATTCTAATTGATACTTTCTATATCAATTCGATTTGTGCAGAGATGTATTTGATATCTATTAGGAGTGATCAATAAAAAAGTCGAAATCTATAGATATATATCTATCTTATCTTTAATCAATTTCTCTATGTATGTATTAGATAAAGGATACATACATGGAGAAATTGATTTATCCAAAAGATTTGACTTCAATTGAAATTGGGTTAGTGATGAAGTCGGAGGGTTTCCTCGAAGCATCCATGGCTGAGTGGTTAAAGCACCCAACTCATAATTGGCGAAGTCGTGGGTTCAATTCCTACTGGATGCATCCCCATAGAAATATCCCCCACTCGATTTTTGTTACAGAATGAAATTTGTAAATACAGCTACATGATTATCTGAATTATATTGACTATATTCATTCTTTATCTTCTTTTCAAAAAAAAAACGATTGGATCCGTATCAATATCAATGGAATCTCATCATCCATCAATAACAAAGGTGTGGTCGATTCAATCCAATTATGTTAGAATAGTTATAATAACATTTGATCTGTATCAATGGACGATGGACTCCCAAGAAACGGTAGAAGAATGCGACCTATTATGGGACATACAATGCATTACAAACGTATGATCATTATGCTTGAACCGGCTTATTCGATTCCTTAGAATCGGGTTATTCTATTCCACCTCTTAGTTAGAAAGAAAAGAACTTAAACAATTAATAACATGGCGATACATAAAACTTCGAGCCCGAGCACACGCAATGGAGCCTTAAACAGTCAAGTGAAATCCAATTCACGAAATCGTTTGATTTCTGGACAACATCATTGTTGTAAAGGGCGTAATGCCAGAGGAATTATTACCGCAGGGCATAGAGGGGGAGGTCATAAGCGTCTATACCGTAAAATTGATTTTCGACGCAATGAAAAAGACATATATGGTAGAATCATAACTATAGAATATGACCCTAATCGAAATGCACACATTTGTCTCATACACTATGGGGATGGTGAGAAAAGATATATTTTACACCCCAGAGGGGCTATAATTGGAGATACCATTGTTTATGGTACAGAAGTTCCTATAAAAATGGGAAATGCCCTACCTTTGAGTGCGGTTTGAACTATTGATTTACGTAATTGGAAGTAACCAATTAGGTTTATGGCGAAACCTAGAAATCGATCTCTTATCCAATTGGAGTACCTCTACAGGATAGACTTCAACAGAAAACTGAAGAGTAACGGCAGCAAGTGATTGAGTTCAGTAGTTGCTAATATACCATTATTGACCCTAGAGATATAGTAATATGGAGAAGACAAAATTGTTTCAAGCACCGACAGAACACGAAGCGCTCCTCGTTTCAAACAAATAAGGGGAAGATCCGGATTATTCACATTTCATTTGATGGTCAAGGACAAATTGAAAGCGAAGCAGTGGTAATTCTAAGGATTCCCCCGGGAAAAAATAGAAATGTCTCCTACGTTACCCGTACTAGGTGTAAGTAGCAACGTAATTTCATAGAGTCATTCGGTCTGAATGCTACATGAAGAACATAAGCCAGATGAAGGAACGGAACAGAAAGACCTAGGATGTAGAAGATCATAACATGAGTCATTCGGAAGATTTGGATTCGTATAATATATATCCACTCATGTGGTATGGTACTTCGTTATGTCATTTATAATCTACGAAATAAACGATATATAAGATGCAGCTGTATAGATATTAGAATCTACATCCAGAAAGCCGTATGCTTTGGAAGAAGCTTGTACAGTTTGGGAAGGGGTTTTGATAAGAATCTACTTCAACCGATATGCCGTTAGGCACGGCCATACATAACATAGAAATAACACTTGGAAAGGGTGGACAATTAGCTAGAGCAGCGGGTGCTGTAGCGAAACTGATTGCAAAAGAAGGTAAATCAGCAACATTAAAATTACCTTCTGGCGAGGTCCGTTTGATATCCAAAAACTGCTCAGCAACAGTTGGACAAGTAGGGAATGTTGGGGTAAACCAGAAAAGTTTGGGCAGAGCCGGAGCTAAACGTTGGCGAGGCAAGCGTCCTGTAGTAAGAGGGGTCGTTATGAACCCTGTAGACCATCCACATGGGGGTGGTGAAGGGAGGGCCCCAATTGGTAGAAAAAAACCCTCAACTCCTTGGGGTTATCCTGCACTTGGAAGAAGAACTAGAAAAACGAATCAATATAGTGATAATTTGATTCTTCGTCGCCGTAGTAAATAGTCGAGCGTAAGCGTAGATAAAATAGAATTTGTTTCTTCGTCTTTACAAAAGAAAATAGCAATTTACTGGGACATTATAGGATTTTCTTTTTTTAGAGATTCTATATTTTAGAATTGGAAATATAAGAGAACCAAATTAACTTTTTTAGTTATTATAGGAGGAATAATTAACTATGACACGTTCACGAACAAAAAATCCTTTTGTAGCCAATCATTTATTAAGAAAAATAAAGAAGCTTAACACAAAAGGAGAAAAGGAGTTAATAAAAACTTGGTCCAGAACATCTACCATTATACCTACAATGATTGGGCATACCATTGCTATCCATAATGGAAAAGAGCATTTACCTATTTATATAACAGATCGTATGGTAGGCCATAAATTAGGAGAATTTTCACCTACTCGAAAACTTGGGAGGGTATCCAAAAAATGAGAAAAAATATATTTCTCAATTTACCCTTGGACCTATATTTTTTTACCATATATTTAAAAATACAGGTCACAATCATCATTGAAGTGAATTTTCCCATTCATTTTAGGATACTTTTCGCAATCATCATTGATAAAAATGAACATTATGAGGATTCGGATTAATTAATAAATTACTCAATCTGTTGCAGAATAAAAAGAATTGTATTATTCTGCAACAGAAAAAGAAATAAAGATATAGAAAGTTTAATAAAAAAAAATATAATTATGGATAAACAAAAAGATACCGAGTGGTGGTTATGGGCCAAAAAATACATCCGCTTGTTTTCCGACTTGGTGCAACTCAAAGTCATTATTCTATTTGGTTTGCAAAACCAAAAATGTATTCCGAGAATGTAAAAGAAGATAAAATTATACGATATTGTATCAATAATTTTATACAAAAAACGGTACCCGAATCCTGTGAATTCGAGACCGATATCTCTGGCTATGGAATGGGACGAATAAAGATTCAAAAAAGAATCGATCTGATTAAAGTGATAATCTATATGGGACTTCCAGACTCCTTAAAAGAAAAGGTTAAGGATCTAAGAGTCGAACAATTAAAGACTCAAGTGCAAAAAAAAGTAACTTGTGGGAACCGAGAACTCGACCTTGAAATTACAAAACTTCCAAGTCCTTATCTTTATAGAGACGCTAAAATTGTTGCAGAATTTTTAAGCGAACTATTACGGAATCGAATTTCGTTTCGTAAAGCAATGCAAAAAGGTATTGAATTAGCTGAACAGGCAGATACAAAAGAGTTCAAATAAAAATTGCGGGACGTATGGAAGGAAAAGAAATTGCACGTGTCGAATGGACGAGAGAAGGTAGGGTTCCTCTACAAACCATTCGAGCTCCAATGGATTTTTGTTCCGTTCCACTTGTAACTTTGTTTGGGGTATTCGGAGTCAAAATCTGGATATTTCAAAACTTCTAAACAACGACTAATCAACTTTCCCTTATAACGTTGCATCTTTTTTTAAACAAAAAATGACAATTTGAAATACTTTACGTTGAAGAAATTACAAAATTTGGAAGATTGAATAAAAAAAAATTAATGAATCATTTTAGAATGAAGGAGTTGCTATGCTTAGTGTGTGACTCGTTGGTTTTTTTTGAGTGTTTCAATTTCTACAAAAATTCGTAGAATTCATTACTATAAAAACCTACTCATCGCTTCCCATTATCTGGATAGAAAGAACTGCCGAAAATAGAAAATCAAAATAAGGATCTATGTGGTGATATAATTATAGCAACTGAAATAAAAAAATAAAATTATTAGTTGTAAAGGCAATAAGAATATACAGATAAATGAAGGGGTGAAAGAAAGCTAGAAAAAGGATATAATGATATAGAATTCTACTATGTAAAGGTCTATTGGTCATCTCATAAAAAGTAGTGTAATAAAGCATCAATATTCAAAATTCATCCATATATGGATGAATATTAGAATAAACGAATAAAGAGCCACGAATCAAGAAAACTGAGAGGGTTGATTCAACAAAAAAGAATAAAAAAAAAACAAAATCTTATTAATCTTATTAAAGCAGCTCCATTGTAGAATTTAGACCTAACCATAAATTGAAAGCGATGGGAACGACGGAACCTGTGAATACAAAGATTCCATGAAAATTAGAAATCTTACTGATTCATTAGATGGGATGGCGGAAGAAACTAAAAATTCATGGTTTTTTGAGGAGTTGTGGACGAACCCAACATTACATCTTCAATTATAATCAGAGAGTCAATATTCGCCCGCGAAAATCCCGCGATTCTATTTTCATTTTCTATTTTAGAAAAAAATATGTATATTAGTGTAGATTATTTTAATTATTATTCTTTTTTCGGTTCCAGATTTTTCAATCGATTTATTTGCGAGGAGCCGTATGAGGTGAAAATCTCATGTACGGTTCTGTAATAGAGATGGAATTGAGAAATAACCATCAACTATAACCCAAACAGAACGAGATTCCGCAAACATCATAGAGGGAAATTAAAAGGAAACGCCTCTCGCGGTAATAAAATTTGCTTCGGAAAAATATGCTCTTCAGGCACTTGAGCCCGCTTGGATCACATCTAGACAACTAGAAGCGGGTCGACGGGCAATGTCACGAAATGTTCGCCGGGGTGGACAAATATGGGTCTGCATATTTCCAGACAAACCAGTTACAGTAAGACCTACCGAAACGCGTATGGGTTCGGGAAAAGGATCGCCCTGAATATTGGGTAGCTGTTGTTAAACCCCGGAAAAATACTTTATGAAATGGGAGGGGTCCCAGAAAATATCGCTAGAAAGGCGATTTCAATAGCGGGCATCCAAAATGCCAATACGAACTCAATTCATTTTTTCCAAATAATCATTAGAACGAATGTTAGTATGAAAAAAGGAAATTCTCCGTTTCTTTTTTTTTTTGAACACACAATATTTTTTTTTATTTCAACTTTTTGACTGAAAGATAAGAAAAAAGGATATGATTCAACCTCAAACCTATTTAAATGTAGCCGATAATAGCGGAGCGCGCGAATTGATGTGTATTAGAATCATAGGAGCTAGTAATCGACGGTATGCTTATATGGGTGACATTATTGTCGCTGTAATCAAAAAAGCAGTGCCAAATTCATCGTTAGAAAGATCTCAAGTCATCAGAGCTGTAATTGTACGTACCTCTAAAGAACTAAAACGTCATAATGGTATAATAATAAAATATGATGATAATGCAGGCCGTTCA